>KZ806868.1:828678-851118 GCA_000696205.2 Oncopeltus fasciatus
TATATATATACAATAAAAGCATAAAAGTAATAATAAATAATGAAGGTTCATTATATAGGCTTGAATTTCATAAATCATACACTTATTTATTTCTTGTAGCAACTCTTTTGCCTTCTGACTCCTAAGATGTATAACTAATAACTCGGGTTAGCAAGCAGTGAGAGATTGCAAAATAACTAGTAATAATTTATTTTCGGGAGAGTTTACACACACTGCCGCACATTGCATTGCATTAGCTTTACGATTGCATTGATTACCTTCAACATACGGGCTTTCGAGATCTTTCCTAACTTTAGCCTGTGGGCGACCGAGAAGATGGCTGGGGTGTTCGTGAAAGGACTTATTTAAACGCTTTCACAAAGTTAGTCCTTAACTAAGCTTAACTTGAACCCGAGGAAAAAATAGTTTACTCTCTGCATTTATATTAGATATTATTCGCATTTATATTATTATATTACAGATATTCGTCTATGCGCATTCCTCAATTTTTAATATAAAGAAATAAAATTCCATATGTCAATTATTTTCGGCAAACAGATGTTTATATGCGTTAATGCCTGAAATTGGTTAAGGGTGAGAGAGTTTAGGGCGGTTGTTAGTATCTCTGCTATTGTTGGATTATGAAAAAAAAAGTATAGAACACAGTAAGTAAAATGTGATTTATAAGAAAAAATATAATGTTCTATAATATTTTTACAGAAAAAGCTTATAGTGAAAGATGCTTAACATACACTTTCAATAAATTATACAATAATAACAGCAAATATATAACTAGAATACAGGAAGAAGAATTTTACAACCCCTTCTTACTCTCAGCCGGTCCAGAGCTATCCTTAATGGTAGAAGACATCTGCTCTTTTTGGATTCTGATGAAAAACTAAGAAACTTTAAAACAAATAATAATAAAATAATGAATCTAGGGCTGTTCCATCTATATATAATAGACCGGTTAGAGGTAAGGTAAAGGAAAATTAAAAACGTCCTGAAGAAGAATCTTTAAAAAGTTAATTTTTTTTGCGTTTGCACAGGTTTGACAACACTAATGCTCCTCGCAAATATTTTTTCCGACAAAGTAAAGGAGTCTAACACTTTCGAAATACCCGTCAATAGCTCATGCTTTGTTTTTAAGCCCGAGAGTCTATTATAGAGAGAAGAGGAATATTTTTATTTATTGGACCAGTATTTACATTATGCTGTACTCAATAAGGTACAATTAAAATGATATTAACTTCTTAAATATGAAAATAATTAAAAAAAGACGAAACCACCATTCACTTAATCATATTGATGAATATCAATCTAAATGAACAAAAAAAAGCCTATAAAAGACAACCGTGAACATGGACAGGGATTCCTGTCAATAGAACCAAATCATATAAGTACCATTTATATATATTTTTTCTTGATGTGGCGTTGCAAAGGATGGAAGGCTAGAAACAACTGTTCGCGTTGGCACATTTATTGACTGACATGAGGGGGCCATTTTAGTGCCCATGGCTGTGCCTCCAAATTGTAAATAAATATCTTCATTAAAGATGAAGATTATTTATGGACAAGATCGTTGGATAAGACTATTTTTGCAAGATTAATAAGAATCGGAGAAAAAAAAAAATATATGAAATTCGATGGATTTTACACTGATAAGGGCCGCCGAGGAAGAATTATTTAAGGGACTCAGACCCTTCAGTCGAGGGAAGCGATGTATATAAAGCAACAAGGTATTTATTAACAATAGGGCTAAGGAATCTATTGAAAATTTCTAAAAAAATGTAATGCTTCCTTAATATATGAAGGAAAGGATTAGGATATCTGCTGCAGATGGTATTCAACAAAGGACTCATTCTCTAGATGACCCTAGTGTCTCGAGGGATTTTCGAGCTTATGAAATTTGGGCAATAAAAACATGTGCATATACATATGAAATGACAGATCTCTATCAAGATAATCATGGATTCATCATGTATAGAATGTAGTGAAGAATGTATAGAAGGCCTTCAGAGAAAGGAATGTATATACTTCTGTCAATATGTTCATGAGAGCCCTATACAATGTAGTCCTCTCTATCCTGAACCACTAACCTTCTGCTTTTATCGGCTTAGCTAATCATGATATTTTTAATTAGCTATTAAAAAAGAGATTTAATAGCTAAAACCTTTTGGGGGCATATTGGGAAATAGGAAATAGTTTACATATATACAAATTGAAAAGCAATTGATTATCATATTCAAATTAGTAATAAATATTAAAAAAGTCAGTATTTAAAAAAATTATAAGACAGAAAGATCATTTAATAAAAAGAGTAAATAATCATTTTAAAAAAAAGTTAAGACCTTTACATAACTTTCTTTGCATAATGGAGGACATGTCTCATACTCGCTAATGCAGTACCCCACCCACTTGACCTGGAATCATGGGTCGATTTATTCATTCTCGATTTATTCTGGAATAATCGAGTTAGCAAATCTCAACAGAAAGCTGAAAGATTGCGGTACAAGGGTCATGCTCCGTCATTGCATCTACAATGAGTGAGTTGTGCAACCCTTCCTACTGCCCACCGAATGCAAATATAGTATCTTTCAAAACGCTCATCTCTGCGCTCCCTTCAGCTCAATCAGTGTAAATATCGAGAGAGATATATTAAATCTCAAGACTTTCCCCCTCCCCACATCTCAATAAACTCGCCTAATACATTATATCTGATAAGAAGTTTATATACATACATATCCGATTATGTTTTATCTTCTCGAATACTCTAAGGCAAAGCTTAGCGGTCACTTACTTTTTATGATTATTCTTCTCTCCGTCTTGTAAATTAACTTTCCTCCTTTACTCCAATATGTATTTATAATAGGGGTAATAATCTTTAATGAAACATGAGGAAGCTGCCTAGGTAAACAGCTGCTTGATGGACATTGTAATACACTTCAAGGAAACAGCACACATTAACATAACATTAACATAATTAATCATATCAGCAATTGTGTTCATTTGAAGTGATTACCTATGAACGAAATGACTAAAGAAAATATCATAATGATCATTTTTAAACGTTATCTGTTAAAACTATGGAAATTTAGTATCTTTATCAAGAAAAAAAAAGTTTTAGCTAAAAAAATCCATGGTTATTTAATTTTACGTATGTTTCTTATTGAAAAATTCAAATAATCAAATTCCTCTTACACTGTAATTCATGAATATCACAAGTATAATTTTTTTTATGCTTACAATAAACATTTTTTTTTTTTTTTTTTTTTTTGAATTATGTATGTCATGAGTAATTTTATAAAAACAAGATTCTGCATCATAACTTCTCTTTTCTACTTTCAATTGAGAGAATAAATGCATTTCTTTGATACAAGATTGGCCTTTCAGTTTAATAAAAATCAAATTAACTTTTATATGTAATACAATAAAGGCAGTTTTTTTTTTTTGTTTTTGTTTTTTTTACCACGAAGATATAAAATAAAATGAAACCTACTGAAAAGATTTTCACTGAACTTTCCTATTAATGTACAGACAAAGAT
The DNA here is from genome assembly GCA_000696205.2 of Oncopeltus fasciatus. Classification (NCBI taxonomy): domain Eukaryota; kingdom Metazoa; phylum Arthropoda; class Insecta; order Hemiptera; family Lygaeidae; genus Oncopeltus; species Oncopeltus fasciatus. Next base: position 832,203 of record KZ806868.1, read on the forward strand.
GTAGGTCGAGTTAAAAACGAAGGATATAATTCTATACAAACACATATGACAGTGTATATTAATAATGCTTTATAATTCATATGATAACCTCCACACAGGAATCGAGACCCGCTATGCGTACCAAACTGTTGGGTCGCACATTTTAAGAATTTGAAATGTACCTTATTCTATTCTATAAAGATCTGATTTATACAAGAATTATTTTTCTATTTTTTAAAATTATTATATTGCTAAGGTTCATTTAGAGTTTAACAGTTATATGAAAAACTTTAAGATTTTTCGTACTTAAAAACATATTAAAAATAAATAGATTTAAATAAATTAGTAGATACGTACAGTAATAAATGAATAAATAAATAATTAAGTCACCAAAATAATTATCATGAAGAATATTTTTAAAAAAATCATTACACTTAAAGTTATTATGAAAACTTTCTTTTACGCTCAATATCCTCCCCCTCTCAGAATGAAACCATGCCATCCACATCATATGGGAAGCTATTAGTTAGGATAGGGTGTCTCAAGAGTTAGAATAGGGTTTCAAAAGAGCATTTTTTTAAAACCATTTCAGCACTTCAAGGCGAGTTTATATGCCTTGAACAAATCCACTGATCGCTATTTCCTTTTGCAACTGATTCTGTTATACATCCAAGACCGGGTCAAAACAAGAAAACGAAGGTGCTGCAAATAAATGGCGCTTTGATAAACTGATAGCAGCACATCAAATACTGACTATTTATTATTAGATGTTTTATTCAGTCATGAAAATGGGATTTTAGTGACACAACGTCCCCTCTCGTCTTCATGATAGCCCTGAAGATGGCTTACAGTGTAAGCCGAAACGTTGGCAGATAATTTTAAAAAATACACATTTTTTTTTTAATTGTATTTTTTTGGATCTACCTTGACCGAACCCCAACAAATACTTCTAATAATAATATCTACGGTAAAAAAAAACTCTCCATTTGAACTGACTATTTATATTTTGTTCTAAATTTTGATTTACAAGCGCATTTACAAGAGACAAGTACAAATATAACTTGTTGAATAGGTTTAAAGCCGACTTTAGACCGATACGAACCCTATATACCCTATATTCTATATAATCGGCATTTTCGACCTTCCTAGACTAACAGTAGCTTTTATTGAAACAATAGTTAGAAAGTAAAGAAATTATATTTCTTTTGACAACACGTATAATAAAATGTAAATATAATAAGGATTATGTATGATGAGTGAGTTATCGACCAGGTTTTCAGATAAAGTTAGTGGGTTATTGAATGTTTTGGTCAATTAATTTTGAACAATAATTTAGTCTAGGTCATTTCACAAAATATTGGCTTATCAAATCATCCTCATTTAAAATAAATTATATTTGGCAATGGAATATTAGTCCCTGCCGTAATTAATAAGGATTAATATAAATAAAGGATTAATATTATGCCTTGTAAAATTGTTCCCCAACTCAACAATATTGAGAGTGTACTTTCGCTCATAAAGTAAATAATGACGCCATTTATTTAATTAATTAATTATGAAGTATATCTGGAATTTATATAGTCAATAGTAAGAATTGCTCTCAGAGCTTTGAATATCTTATAAGATCAATGACTCAATACAAAATAGCAATGGAATTACAGTTCACTATGTCAATATTGGTTCTACGTATATTACTCTTATTAAATATCAGGTCTATTTCACTGTGTTTGTAGTAATTGTAAATATTGATCTAACAGGTAGCTTTAAAAACGTGTCACTCACTTGTAAATGTTGACAACAGTCAGGAATATGTTGACAAAAATAAGTATTTAATATAAGTAAGTAAGTAGTTAATGTGAAGAATACATTCATCAACATAGTTAAGACTGTTTCCTTTAGGTAAGAATTCGTGACGCAGGTGTAGTGTAAAGTGGGCTTTCTACAGTAAACCGTAGAATGAATCCATTTTCGTGAGGGAGTGGGGGTTTAGAGAAACAGCAATATTTATAATCCTGATTTATTCCTCAGTAATAGTGATACTAGAACAGAAAGTCCTCCAGAGCTGCGTAAACTAAGCTAACCACATTTCACTAAAGATGGGAATAAATAAGAGTAAATGAAGAAATTTAGTTTACAAACGGATAGAACTGTGAACGTAAAAGGTATAACCACTGGGTTGTGTGACCAGAAAGGAAGTGAGGAGGCACACCCATCGTAGTTATATTCGTAAATTTCTTCCTTAATATGTGTTTTTCATAAAAATGTAAAATATAAACGATAAGAAATTACAAATGGATAGTTTTTTGGCTGTGGAGATTATGAGTTGGGAAATTACATTTCACACCCAATATATTTTATTAACTTTTTTTGTAACTCAAATAACAACGAAGATATTGCAATTATAAAATTTTGGTCTACCTCTAAATCCTCTTTCTGTCATCCGATTTCAACCAAAAATAAAGCCCTTCAAGGGTTTGAAAAAAAAAAGACATAAACACTAAATTGGATTTCAATATTTTCAAATTAAGAGGGGCCACCTAACACTCATAAATACATTTTTAAATATCTTCCTTAAAATTTGTTTATATGAAAAAAGTTATAGACTATAACGAAAAGTTATAAAACTATGTTTTATGTATTTTGTTCTATAACAACATTTTTTTAACGCTAACAATAATGTAAATTTTATATNCTACTAGCCATTTTCCGTATTTCAGTAGTACCTTACTTGTTAGTTCTGACCTGTAGTCAGTAAGTATTGTACTGTAGTATATCAATTGTTAGTATGACTGTTCGTGTGTAAAGTCCCAAGGGCAGTGAGGAGAATATATATATATATAATGAAACACTCGCGGCAGCAATATATAGTAATCAAGAACAGGAGGATAGAGAGTAAAATGAACTCACAAAAAGAAAAAATCACAACAAGTAAAATTTTCGGGGATATCTCGCCCTTCGTCAGTGAGGAGTGACTGTCCTCTTCCTTTCACTGACAAAGGGTGAGAAATCCCCAAAAATTTTACTCTCCGTGATTTTTTTCTTTTTGGGTGTTCACTGTAATCTCAATCCACTTGTTCTTGATTACTACATGTATATATATATATATATATAAAGAAAAAAATTAAATTCACTAACCAGAGAGATTGGACCCATTTATCCTACTTCCATAAGGCTCGGGAGGTTGCATGGTCATTTTCATTTTAGTCGACGGGGAATGTTGTAAGGATTGGAGTCGAACGACAAGGATTGAGCAGGGGATTAGGGTAGATTAAGAGTTGAATAGAATGAAACCGTTGGAGTTGAGATCTTGGACATAAGTGATATTAAAATCGTAATGAAGGGTGGAGGTGGAGATATCATACTGGGCATTTGCTCTTATTTTCAGTTAATGGTATTATGGAATGAAAGATTGTATTAGTTAGATATAGAAGGCCTAGTGGTACCCTATAGATCATCACCGTTTGTCCCGAATGGTCTAAGTAGTCTTGTAAATAGTCAGTTTGTTGTCTATGGTGAGCTGTGAACGCTTGTTTGTAAGTGTGAATAATAATCATTAGTGTCTGTTTGGTTCTTGTTTTTTGAGTTTTATATGTTCGCCCCAGATAATTGTGAGTCAAGGTGGAACCCAAGGTAACGGAAGAATTTAGATAGAGGTATGGGAATGCTATTGAACGTAACAATGCGAGGAGTCCTTTTCCAAAAATTAACTTGAACGCATTCGGGTTATATTATTTTTAATCTGAATATGCAGTACCACAGCTGACTTCGTCAAGGTTGTTTGTAGAAGTAGGATCAGGATTTTCAGATTTTAGGAACAAAATGGGAGGGGGCATTATAAGCAGGGCCAATTTCGTATTAGAATGGAATATGGCCGAGTACACTGTCGTGTGGAACGCCCGTTTCCCAGGATTGCAATCGAAGTAGTCTGATATTTGCAGGATTTGGAACAACGGATATGATAGGTGAGACTAGACGATTAGGTATATGGTGCTTGGGAATATGGATTTGAGTATGGTTATGCCATACTAGAAATAAATGCTTCAGATACGTCTAAAAAACACTAGAACAGTATTATTTTTGCTCAAGGGGAAAAAAGGATAAATTAAAAACACCTATTGGACAGTAAGCCAAACTGAGATTAGGAAAAACATTTAAGGAATTTATAATAGACATAATTTGTTTTAAAATAACCTTCTTGAAGGCCTCTTCTGGTCAAAAAAGGAAGAAGGCTGTTCAGGTATGCTTACCATGTTGTTGAATAGCTTTACCAGGTTTTGAGCAAAGGAAAATTGATTTAAGAAAATTTCTATGAGAGAGAAAAATGGATAGTTCGAAGGGGAAAATTGTAGAGGCAGGCCAGGAAAATAATTTCTTCTTTTGGGTAGATTTCGGAGCAAAATCCCGATAATTAAGCCGTAGCCGGGTGCTTTTTTGAGGAGCAGAGCGAAACTTTGGGACTCGTCTTTGTTAGAAGAGGTCTAGGAACCATCTTCTCAACGCAATGAGGTGGAAGGTTTATGACGCTCCAGAATTCTGGGAGTGGCAGTCCAAAATTATTTGTCCACTTAAGAAAGCATTAAATGTCGTATTTCGTAGAACCTCTAGTTTTTGATTTATGAAGGCGGATAGGACTGTGGTCAGATCATTCAAAGTGATGGAAGGGAATAATATGTTTGCATACTAAGAAATCTAGGATATCAGGAAGACGGTCAATATACGTATGTTGGTATGTGGGGGAGGACAGACTTTGAATAGAGAAATGTTCAGTGGAAATAGCATCATACACAGCACGATCATGAAAGTCAGAGAGAGAGAGAGAGAGAGAGAGAGAGAGAGAGAGAGAGAGAGAGAGAGAGAGAGANCGGAATGGTTGATCTGTATATGCTCAGATAAATTCAAGCTGTACTTGTACCCTGTCATATTAAAATCGTAGGTTTTTTTTAAACATGAATAAGTTTATTACCTAATTAAAGTAACAAAAACAATGTTATCCATTTTAATGGATCCTCACAATGTTATCCATTATATTTAAGGATCCTCATATAAATCCTCGTCAATATCTCTGTTGTATGAGCGGAATGGTTGATCTGTATATGCTCAGATAAATTCAAGCTGTACTTGTACCCTGAAATCCATCATCCGTTCAGTGCAAATTTTATTTCTTTCGGTGTTGCAAACTTTAGAGGTTAGAGTGAGAAAAGGCGGCCATCTTGAATCCTATTAGGCTTCAACAGATCAACCGGCAAAATAAAAACTTAATAGAACTTAAATTCATAATATTTTTATAATTTACTTAGTTTTGCAACTTCCATGGAAACGGATTTATCTAAATTTTGTCTTAATATGAAAATAAATGTTCGTCAACTAGAGGGATTTATTTTATTGCGTTCAGTCAGCCCATCGTCAGATTGGCTCATGCTGCACGCGTTAATTAACATTAGATCACATTTTTATTGCAGCATGTTGAGTGTGGTGGCGCGCCTAAACCCCCCCCCCCACCATGCAGAAATAGAATATGGCGGGGAGAGTTATGGCGTTAGCGATAGGAAACATAACAGCACTTACTAATTAGATCTCCGGAGGAGTGGGAGAGAGAGGGGGGTGGGGCGCCATCTACAGGGCTAATAATTTAATTTGATTAAATTAATTACATTCCTTAATTAATATAAAGGAGAGTTGGGGAGAGAGAGAGAGGGAGAGAGAGAGAGAGAGATAGAGAGAGAGAGAGAGAGAGAGGGAGAGAGAGGTGGATTGAGCGGATTATGTAGGAGTAGAAGCTAATAAAGAGCGCACAATTCCACCGGTGAACAGTAGAAGTATGTCCTGGTATATTGAGTTTTTTATGTCTGGTATTTTAGTAAGTAAGAATACAGTTTGAGTTAGTTTGTTGTGTGTTAGAATGCCGTTAGCATTACAACAAAGGACAGAAAAGGATCTCGGAGAAGAATTCATTTTAAGCTAGATGAGGATGTCATTTTAGAGACTGGTGTACTTAGAATGTTCATAAGAGGTCATAAGGAGGAAAAGTCATTTAAAGAAAAAGGACTTGAGCATGGTTTGCTGGTCTTTGGATCATGATCGTGAAGGAACGTGACAGATAGCATATTGCTCCCTCCTGGAAGACTGGAGTTGAGAAAGAGGTTCCTCTGGTTTCGACTGTTCCTAGGCCAATGAAGATATTCAAATTTTTAATTATGATCTCTGTCTAAAATCCATCTCCTTCACAACCGATTTGAATCATAATTAAGAAACTCATACAACGGTTTTTTTTTTTTTTTTAAAGAAGCTTAAATACCGATGATTTGTATTAAAAAAAAAAAATATTAAAAGTCGCGTCATGATACCGACATGTACAGCTTAATCTCTGTACGAGAAATCATCTAAAATGGAATATAATAGATTTAATAGGTATCTTTCTTACTTTTACGACTCTTATTAAAAGCTTTTACGAATAAAATGTTAAGCGCTCTTTCGAAACTAATCTTCGGAAACCTACGCGAACTTAATTCATTCTCCAGCTTGTAGTCCTTAATTCTGATCGATGTTCTACCTTCGTGAAATATGGGGAATTAGTATGATGGACTTTCCTCATGAGAAACCATCTAAATCAAATAAAACCCGAGGAAATATTTACGTACCTGGCTTGAAGCGTGGCGTTGTCCTGTTTCGCCCTGGTGTATCGCTCATCACTGTGCGTTTGATTATCCGCGAGCACGCTCATCTGCTGCTGTAGCATTTGCACCTGAAACAGAAATCGTAACAAACCAATTAACGCATGAAGCAGAAGAGAAGTAAAGCAACATATAGTTACGTCCGCAAAATTGGGAATTACCTTAGACATTAATTTACAAAAAGCAAAGGAACTTCAAAAGCTACGATGACATAAAGAAAAAACAACTTTTATGCTGTTGATAAATAAAATAGCATCAAGGTTATGGGGGGAGGGGGGGATACACTAAAGCATAAGGGATTACATGATATGAAAGTTTCAAATACAAGTATTTACCAGCAATAATATTGAGTAATTCGCTTAGTTTACACCATTCCTGCGGGACAAACTTTTATTTAAGTACAACATAACTCTGTATATATATCACTCAAATGATTATTTGAGTTATTTATAAACTAGATGAATTCTTAGATTAGAAGTGTTTTTAACTGAAACCCTAATTTTCTTACAAGGGCCCATACGTGTAAATTCTGTAAATAAACGGAACATAATTAAAGTAGGGCATAAAAACCATTATCACGAAAACATTTTTCATTAATTAGCAAAGTTAATTCATTAGGATTCGGGAGTTAAAGAGAAACTCGGCTCTTGATTGGAGCTTTTCATAGCTTGAATAAATAAACGCAACTATACGACTAATTAAAATGATTATTTAAATCCTTGTTAAATAAAAACAAAGTTGACAGATTAAGAATGGGAATTTACCTGAAACTAAAATCTGATTCAGTTATAACGATTTAAAAGTAGCAATTGTTAATGATATACAATGAGTATCGGTACACAATAATTTTTTTTTTTTACTTTTTTTAATAAGTGTTAGCCTCTCATTCAATCTCCTAGGGTCATGGAGGGAGGGGCTATATACAGGTTGTCATCCCATCCATGGCTAAGGACCAGCTTTATTTATCCATAAAAGCTTGCCCAGGGCGAGATTTGAACCCGCATTGCTAGGATTGGGTACACAATATTAATACTTAATAATCTATGGATATTCTTATTCTGAAAGTAAAATGAAAATTTAACTTAAATAACATAAGAGCACTAAAATTTTAATATTAAGGAGCTTAGACCAGGGATCCTTTGTTGTACCCCAAGTCTGACTTAAAGGCTGTTTCTAAATTATCTTATTTATCTAATAAATTGCTTTAATTAAATTGATTAAGTTATGTTAGTTTAAAAAAAAAAAAAACAAGTTTCAATATTGTGAAATTAGAGGAACTTCAGTAGAAGTCTCTTTAAAATTTTGCATATATACCACGGGAGATTGTATTAGATGCCTTGCGTAGATTTTAAATGGCTTGATTAGGCATTGAAAAAGTTAATTAATTTAAATAATGATATTACTTGTGGTATGTAATCCCACGTTAAATTATATACAAGAAATGCAAAGGAAACCAGAAAAAAATCTTACTACCTCAGCCGGGACTCGAACCCGGGTATCCAGCTTTGCTGGCTGTAAGCAGGAGACTCGGGTTCGAGTCCCGGCTGAGGTAGTAAGATTTTTTTTTGGCTCTCTTTGCATTTCTTGTATTTATTTAAAGTAAGCGTTAGAGCGTTATGGTTGGAGCAACTGAAACAAGTGTACTCAATAAGGTAACAATTCCAATAAGGTAATGAAACCGTGAATTTCCTCTTTATAGAAAATACATTGATGTCTCGAACATCTGTGGAAAGTCATGTAAAGACAAGATTGACAAACTAAACACACACGCAAGAGAACGAACACAGATATACAGACACACATGTAGATACATATATTCGATAAAGTTAGCAAGTACTACACTCTAGTAGTTAGTACACAAAGCAGAAATACCTTGAAAAGGTGGAGTATAGCAATGAAAACATTCTTGATTTCGGTTCGGAGGATGTGCACCTTTCCGGTGCAGTACTTCAGCAGAATGTCAGGATTGAAGAGGTCGACGACACTCATGTTCTCAAGTATAGCCCAAACCCACACGGAAGCATGCACGATGTCGGAGCGGACACGCTCGGCGCATCCCAGCCACGAATGAGCCTGCTCTCCACGACGCCCCTAGAGCCAGCCATGGCCTTCACTCCCCTCTGATTGCGAGATGAGGAGTGAAAAACAGCTTGGAGAACGAGAGGTACGGCGCAGGGGACAAGTGGGGGAGGGAGAATCTTCCAAGGGCAGATGAATAAAAACATAAATGCAAATTTTAATTATTGTTCGATCCTCTTAAAAAAGTGTCTGTAATTAGTTACTACAGCTCTTACAGAACAATATTTACAACGTGGGAAATAGTCGCGGAAAAAATTACAATGAATGTTTTCCCACAGTTAAGGCCAATTTAAATAATAACAGGGAACTTGATGTTGTATAACCACTCGTGGATAGAAAATGGAAAATAATTTGGACTTAAGAATATTCTCTTGAATGACAATTAATGCAATTTAAAAATAAGCGTAGAAATACTGCTGGTAAACATTCATTTCTGAAAAGGGATAACTTTAATACATGCATATATATGTCAAGAACTAAATAGAGGAATCATGTATCCTATGAACATTATAATTTTCGGAACTACTGTATGTGGGCTTGCTCTTATTTGTCCGTTTGCTGACGCACCTACATTGGAAGCAAAGTTCACAACCAATTTGAATTTTTTACTTTAATATTCATACTAACAATTTAAACCTACTCCCAATACAATAAATAGAGTCCCATAGGAAAGGAGTCTTGGTGGGGGGGGGGACACATGTCTAATGATGTGTTTATCATTGATCTGCGGCATAGTAGAGAAGGTATAAGAAGAATACACCGTTTTCGCCGCCTACATTTTACCATTTAGTTGTAAGTCAATTGTGCCTGGGTGTTCACACACGAATCCCCTGGGGCATTATAAACTTGAGTGCAGAAAGAAAAACACTGACTTTGCATTGGAGTTTAGAACTGAGAATATTTGGGTCAGAAATCCATTACCCTAAACACTGGAACATCGTGCCCTTTAAATATTCATAATAATAAAAGGCGTCTCGACTCATCGTATTATCACCAATACTCTACGATTGGTCATGTTTGTCTTCACAGATTTGATAGAGATAATCAATCAAAAAATCAGTTTCTTTACTCCTAACGTGAGCAAAATATTAAAAAAATTGGTTCAATAGGTATATAATTGTAATACATATTATAATTGTTAAGATAAACAATAGGTATATGTATTTTACTATAATACAATGATAGAAATACTTCTTTCTCGCTTTAAGATTAACTTTAGCTATATACTTAATAATATTTAAAATATTGATTGAATACTTGAAATACAAAAGTCACTCTGGCAGCAATTGCGTTAACTAAGCGAATCATTCAGCATAGCAGTTATTAAATGGCTAATAATCAATATGAATTTCAGTAAGCAGGCCCCAATTGGATACACCGAGATTCGGTGGCAGAATAATAGCAGCGAGAAAATACTGCGGCACACCTACCAGACTGAGGTTTAGAAGGATATGAGAGAGGGAAAGAATGAAGTTGGATAGACTTGCGGTTCGAAAGGCGGAAGGTGACGTGACCAAGCACGCCCTCTCGAGGGACCTGCAAGGCAGGGAAGGACGAGATAGGAATGTTAGAAAAGAAGCCGAAGGAACGTGTAACAGCCGGCAGGAATCACTGCGACCAGCTCACGTAGAAGCTGCGAAAACTAAGCACATTTCCCACGGATCTTCAAGATGGACATTAATGACGAGTAAACGACGAATTACATCTTAAAAACATGAGATAGCGTAAAATGAAAGACCACAAAACGTAGCTCAACACAGGTCGGTAAACAAGAGTGGGGTAAGTACTCAGCAATTGTAGTTATATATGCAAATTTCTTTCTCTAAAATCTTTTTCCGTTAAAATGTAAAACAGAAGTTATAGAAAATTACATAGTGCACTTAATATGTTTTTTAAACTTTTACGTTGCTCAAATTAAAACAAAGATATTAATATTATAAATTTGTGTCTCCTTCTAAACCCCTTCCTATCTGACAATCAATCTCTAGCTTATTATCTTATCATCCAGCTGGTTGCAAAAAGAAGATTATAAATCGAATTTTATTTCATTGTTTTAAAAATTGCAGACGCTACACACGGACTATAAGTATATATACACTCACGCACACATTCATATAAAATTTTGAACGGATCATATTTTTAGTTTTTCCTATGTAGAATCGGTGATGTGTTAAAATTTTTCAAAAGTCTAACGTGAATAGCTTGATTTTTAGTCGGAAAATATGTTTTTTATTTTTAATCGCTTATCTCAAAACTGAACTGCTTATATTTCTAACCAGATTTCGGTTCAAGTCGAAATGACCTTGAGTGATAGATATATCAACACTTGTAAATTATAAACACTACGCAGTGTTTTTAATTTCACAAATATTTTTTAGGAGAGATATGTGGGAGATTCGGTCTTAGAATTTAAGGAAATAAAAAAATATTTTAAAAAATGTAAACCAAAAAAGTTTTTACTATTGCAAAGGTTTAGGCCTATATTTCGACCTTTTTCAGGGCTGAGTATCAACATAAACATACAAAAATATAAGGACGGGGGTTTGAGCTATTATAAACAAATTAATGAATAAAATAATAAACGATTATTTAGTCAACAGTATAAATATATAAATAATTATACTAAATACTGGACTTCCTTTTCCTTGTACATGTCCAGTATTTAGTCTAATTATCCATACAGTTATATTATTAATTACTGATTTTTTAAATTAATTTATTCATTTATTTATTCCTTTTTTTTAATTATGACATATAGACCTGTTTCAATATTTTGTTTGTAAGTTTCTTTTATTGCTCAGCCCTGAAACCCCCAACCAATATGGACTCTGACGGCCAACCAGCTATCTCCAATTTCTTTTAGACTAGCGAACCCGGCAAACTTCGTTTTGCCAAAAAAAAAATTTTTAGGGCGTTGCTGGCCTTAAGCAAAAATTTGTGTTGTATTATCACACGATTTAAATAGAGCTTTTCACGAAATTTACGGCCTTCAAATAAAAATTCATGGAATACCTATCATAAAGTTTTTTCACAGAATAATTTACATATGGTGTAGATATGGGCTCAATAAAAAAAAAACACATGTGTTTAAGGCAAATTATATTTATTTATTACATTATCTTCACGCCCCTCCGCCCACAGACAAAACCAGACTCAACAGTGTCACCCGCCCGAATATTCTGAGGATTCCCTTAAAATTTCATCAAAATCGGGCCAGCCGTTTTAAAGTCCATACGTTACATGCATACACACATCCTATTTTATATGTATAGATTTCACAAATCGACTGTACATGCTATCGATTATGATGTAGTGACGTAGTAAATAGGTCTGAGATTGGCTACACTGTGCCTAAGGGGGAGGAAATGGTGTAGGCCTCCTGACTCGCTTGCAGACCAGTGGACGGCGGCGACCTGCAAGCCCCACCCCCCACCCCATTGAGGCGATCTGTTCCGCTCGCCTCTCTCTCTCAAGACGGACGCGTTGAGGAGCTAGGCCTCGATTTCGGACCATCAAGTCCCTGCTGCCTGCTTCGGCAGATCAACTTCAACCTCAGTACGCCAATCCCACCCATTCGGAAAATAACATTTCATGGATACTAATGTAAATTAACATCAATAATTTTACTTTTGCTTTCCGTTTTCAAGTTAAATAGTACTCCACGGAGGGGCTGCATAAACTGACGGAATTTCAGCATCACTACTCATACAACAATAGTAAATAACTATTTGAATCATGGATACCCCTCTCCTATAGGTCCAATTGAGCTCAGTTCCGTGCTATGGTTTCGAGCTCTGCCCTTAGCTCAAGTTTAGAGAAATAAAACTTTTCCAGTACCATAGGTGCTTTTAAAAATGCCAACTCACTGAAAAACTCATTACAGCTGTCTAGGCTAATTAGAATGTCTAATTCAATCAACTAACCAATGAGGGATACTGTCAACAAAAGTCACCCGTTGCTTCAGTACACCATTAACCCATGAAGCTAATGTATCATATTTACTCGCAGCTGAATAAATTCTGGACAAAGAAAGAAATTATGTTACACGTGATAAATTAATTTTTATTGAAGTATGGCCTAAGGACATTTAAGAGCTCAATAATATATATTGATTTAATTTTTTCAAAGCCAATTACAATTTATTTAGATTTTACCGACTGCTTTTGATTGTCCCACGAAAGCAAAGGAAATATAGAAGCAATTAGTTGTCTTATAGAAGGAATATGAACGGCCAATTCCTCTTTAAACTACAGTCATTTCAATAAAAATAATAATTAAAGAGCAAGCAAACCAAACTCCTGAAACTCTGGATGCAAGAAAGTGGCAGAGTATCGCAGTGGGTTTGCGAGTCATTTCGCAGGGGTTAAATCTGTACCAGCTGACCGAGATTAATATCGGTCCATGATAGTACGGCGAGGGACAAAGCCTGGTTCGGGCCGTGTCGAATCAGCTGAAAAAGCAGGCCACGGAAGGGTAGTCCTTCCGGCAGCAGGGCGGGGGAGGATGCCCAGTCAAGACATGTAGACATCGTGAGCTACTATAGGTTCCGCCACCAGTCGGTACATAAATACATCATTATGCACATGCACAGACTTGGAAATAAATGCCAGAGAAGAAATTACCATCATTTGTGGTAAAAAGTGTATAATAAACATTTAATAGTAAGGGAACAAGTGAAAATCATACAGTACTCTTACCTGTGGCGTACACGATGCTGAGCCGACCTAACGCTTCGAGCCGCAGTGCTGTACTAAGAACTAAATACAGAGAAAGTAGGTGCAAGGGCTGGTTCGGCGCCAAGGAAGGGTCTGGGTCGAATCCCTCAGACCATAGAATACCCTTCCAAGTCCTCCAGCTAATAAAGGCATTATTGTACCATGCCACCGATTTATGATTTACAACTATGTAGTTAGAACTATCCCTGAGTTATAAATGTGACCAATTAAATGGTCCCAATAAATGGGACCAAGTCTCATATTTTCAACGAAACGTATTTTTTATTTATTTTTTTCAAATGATAATATATTCTTATCTATAAGTTCACTACTGAGATATTGAATACATATTTACTCCCTTGTGTAAATACTTATATTACCATGTATCTATATAAATAAATAATGGATTTGTTTATTAATTTATGGAACAATAAATTTAATAAAACTAGAGGACTCTTTTCACATAAAGGCAGTCCGCAATGACTTTCTCGAAACATTCAATAGTTGGAAAAGAGTAAATCAATAGAAAATAGATCTTGTGATAGTTAGAGGGTCAGTATAGTGAGTGATACTAAAGTTTAAAACCTCCATATATTCGTAGGAATACCACAAATGTGTCGACATAACCTTTCAGAATTACAGCAATTTTAAAATATCTAGTTTTCAAACTTCTTACTCTTATCGAGTCCTGTTACTCCAGGAAACCTATACGACACGAAATATAAGAAAAAAAAAATCATCAAAATCTGTCCAAGAAAAAGAAATATATTTTTTGTATTGGAATCATTTTGATTTAGCAGTATCAACGGTTAAAAAGCATCAAAATTCAATAGAGGAAAAGTTAAAATGAATAACAAAAAACGAAATATTAAATGAAGAGAGGATTGTCGGGAATTCGATCATGGTAGTTGAACAATTAAAATTTAATTTGTAACCAAATTAGTTTGTATTTTATTTAACATTTCGGCCTGAATTTCAGGCCTTCATCAGGGCAAGTGGGGTGAATAGGAGAGAAAGAGCGAGAGAGCGAGAGAGTGAGAGTGAGGGGGGGGGGGGGGGGGGAGACTCGGGCTCAACTGAGTCTAAATCGTCACTTACTGAAATTAAGGCCGAAACGTTGGCTAAAATAAAAACTATTTTAGTTACAAATTAGTTTTAATTGTTCGACTACCATGACCGAATTCCCGACAATCCTCTCTTCATATAACTTGATTGTCAATAATTTATTCGATATCAAAATATTAAATGTTTAAAAATATATATATATTAAACAAATGATATTCAAAAATAATTTTTACAGCAATCGAATTATACACAATTTAAAAAAATTACTAATCAATAAAATCTTACACTCAGAGTTTTATTCATAATGAAGCGTTAATAGAGCCTCAGGTATGCATTGTAAACAAGTAAGAGTCCAAAAATTCTACTTCGGAATTATATACTTCGCTAAATAACTCCACTCTTATTTAATCCTAAAAAAGGGTGAAAAAATAATATTACCTTACAGGTTTTATAACCAGTTTGTCGATGTGTTAATTAAACCATTTAAACTTCCAATCAATTTGGATAATAGTGAGAAGTTAAAATAGGGTTGGGGACACGTGTAATTAGCATAACACCCACCCTAGTCGGTTGAAGAGATCGGGATTCTGCACTTTATGATGCAAATGGACGAGCATTTCTACCAGGCGCGACACCCTCCCTGGCCCCATTTAAAAATACTGCGGGTGGGATCGGCAGGTCACTGGAAATTAATAAAATAATTGAGAAAACCGGCATTACACTAATTCACGGCAAAAAAAACCTTTTTCGATTCATAGTCCTAAATATTATTATAATATTATATAGTAACTCTAGTTCAAGATCTCATCTCTCTCTACTCCCTTTCCGCTACAGCAACTGACATCACCATAACATATTTGCACACCTGTTCCTAAGTCAGAACCCAGTAACTACACAGTTAACCAAAATAAGACTTAAACAAATAAGCATCCCTGGATTTCTAACTAAATTTGACGAGTAAGGTGCAATAGGAGTACTTTCTTTCCCACACATAATTGTATTCCTTTACTTTTACTGTAGTTATTTATTATCATACTATAAGATTTTTAAAAAATAGTGAAATAAATAAATAATTAAAAGATTAAATGCTAAAGAAAAGAATAAAAAATCCAATTTTCCCAATCAGGGCATTTACGTGGGATAATATACCACAAAAAAAATAGTGAAATAAATAAATAATTAAAAGATTAAATGCTGGGGAATAGAATAAAAAATCGAACTTTCCCAGCCATGGCATTTACGTGGGATAATATACCATAAAAAAAATAAAATAAAATAAATAAATAATTAAAAATCAACGACACACAGCTAACACACACCATGGATACACACTCACACATTTGGTTTGGGAGTAATATAAACATACGTACATCTGTATATTACAAAACAATGAATGAATTGCAACTCTCCATCTTTTTGGAGGGCATGAACTTTTTCCTGGTGTTTTATAATCGCTCCAAAAGTAGTAGACAAGTCTTACATTCCATAGAGATGGATACACTAATAAATGCAGCTTAGGTAACACTGAACATGACTCTGAAATTGTATGGAAGAGAACAATAATTCCCAGCTGACACCAGCTGATGAGAACTGACTTCACTGCCCAATATACCGGTACCGGAAGCAGATGTTCCTCGTGGGAGCGGAACACAAGAGGCAGTGACTCAAAGAGCGGGCAATCTGCCACTTCTAAAATTCTCTGCCAAATTGATCTGAAGAGGTGGTCTTATTTCTGCAGCTGTGGGTTTTACATATTACTCAGAGCTAATAATAATTAATCTGAAGCATTATTTTCTTACGCTTAGAATATAATTAAAACAACTAAGAGCAGCTTTAATGAATGAAGTAGGAGAAAATACTTAGTCCTGTGGACTACTAAAAGTTAAATCTAAATTTACTCATCGCAAATACAACTGAAGGAAAACGCAATACTTCTACATTCTTCATTAAGTATACCAGCATCACATCAGTGAAGTTTGCCAGTTACATTACCAAGCATGACTAACCAGGTTGACGTCATACTATAATTTCAAATTATAAAATATAAGTTATTTATTATTATTAAAAACTAATGATATCTATAAAATTACAAATAGAATCAAGATATTGTTAAAGATACAAATCTATAGCTGTATGTTGAAAGGGTATATTTTGTGGAAGCACTGTGTAGCACTGTACATATGTCAGATGTAGGGAAATGCAAAGAAAATTATAAGAAATCTACCTTATCTGGTTGTCACTATCAGTTTTAGAAGGTATTTTTGAAGTATACCAATTGAACATAATGTGCTTCGAATAACGTTGATAGATTAAAATAAAATATAAAATAAAGCTGGGAAGCTTTGAAAAGAAATGCGCACATCCCCATAAACTAAAGCGTAGGTAGGGACTGATGATCGAAGGATTTCTCCTTCGAAAATAAAGGTGACGGGAGAAATGCAATTTCCATGAAAGCAATAGATCAAAAATGGCCACAGAAGTCATCTTTGGTTAATGGAACCATCCTATTTGCATATGTAACTTGTTCTTATACTTTCAAACTATATAAAAACTTAGATAATTACACAATATTAACATTAAATATTATTGCAAATATATAAATCTAAATCAATTAATGGACAAATCATTGTATACAATACAAAAAGAATCCAAAATTTTTGGTGAAACAAGTCGCCCTTGTTCAGGAGAAGTAGAAAGAAGTCATCATATAGTGGTTTATACATGTATACGTGAATGATGTGCTAATAGTGAGCTGACCTAGGTAACCTGTATAAGAGAGAAATCATTATCAGAACTGATACAGATGACAACTCACATCGTCGTTGAGCTCCAGGTACCAGTCGGGCTTCCCCTTCACCATTCCGTTCTTGAGTCCGTTCTTCATCTTCTTCCCGTTGACCCTGGGCTGGTGCCGATTCCAGTCGAGGTGGTCGTGGTTCTCGTCAGGGAACGCCTCGCCAAGGAACTCGAACTGACCCTCCCACATGTCGAACTCCAGTTCGGGGCCGAGGGAAGGCGGATCCCCTTCCTCTCCCATCCTGGACGGCACGGATACCTCTCATCGCATACCTTGCACACGCCCCACGGGAAATGGAGATTAGACTTTACCGCCATTTTAGAGCACATGTACCTGAATCTGCAATGGTTTGGGAGCGAAGTAACCAAAAGTAAAAAGGAGAACGGGATTTTTTCGTTTACTTTTGGGATCAAAGAACTCATTTGCAAAGTCTTTATCGAAAGATGAAATGATTTTTAAAAGTACATTTAAAAGCTGAAATATAATTAGCTTTATTTATAATGTCAAACAATTATCACAAATATCAATCTTTGCCAAAAAGTATGGTAAATTAAAGAAATGGAAATTACTTTTGTTTCTTCCAGTTATAGATTTAGAGAAACTTATTTAATCTGTAAAATTTATATCAAATCAGAAGAAACATGAGAAGAGTGTTAAGTTAAAATTGTTATTTATTTTCATGAATATCCGAAAATAAAGTCATGTTCATTCGACATTTAAGTTTTATTTCCAAAGATTAAAACCCTTGTAGAAAATGTTTTTCTAAAGCCTCAATTGTAATATACTCTATAGAAAATTTAAAATATTTCGTTTAATCAGATAATAATTTGAATATTACATTAATAAAGATTTGAATTTTTACGAGTTTCATTATCAGATCAGGGCATGGCAGCAATGGTTAACTAACAAAGGGCTTAATTTAGAATTGTTCAAAACCAAGGCACTTTTAAGATCCTTAAGCAACAATAAGCATATCAAGAGAAATTAATTTTTTAATTTTAAAATGATTTTATTGGTCTTTTCATTTCTTCTTTACTTTCAATTAAAATAAAGTAATAATACTTAAATAGAAAGAGTTCGAGATATTTTAAAATTCAGAGCCAATTGATGGCTATATTAAATTGGTTTAAATTATTTAAGAATTTACAATTCACATTACACTACTAGCCAAAATTTATGAACATTTCTTGGTGCCCATGATTAATTAAATATACAAAACTTATAAAAATGAGTATGATATTTCCTCAGCGCAAAGGGGTACTCCAAAATTGCAGTGATGAGTGAAATAATTAGATGTTCTTAATATCCCGTAAGTCATCATATCTACACACTTCATTCTACATTACAGTAAACTCAAATTTCATGATGATCCCTTTGCCCAATCTCTGTCCTTGAACGTCAATTCTTATAACACTCCTCGTGTACTAAAACCAAAATGCCCTTGCGTTACTCTTGGCCTAAGTCTAAATTTTCTGGTTCAATGGGCCATAATGATTAAATTTTCAAAAAGGAGAGTTTTTTTTACCGTAGATATTATTATTAGATGATTTAAGTTAGGGTTCGGTCAAGGTAGATCCAAAAAAAAAAAAATTAAAAAAAAAAGTATTTTT
>KZ806868.1:854867-877936 GCA_000696205.2 Oncopeltus fasciatus
AATATATATTAAGCAGGATTAATCTTTTTATTTAATGCCTGGCTGTCACTGTAATGCCCACTGGAAATAAAATTTCAACATATAAGCTTACATAGTTGCCTATAGTGATAAATTAAATTTAGTCTTATGTATAGGATAATGAATGTGGAAAATTCAAAATTTTGGATAAGCAGAAAGGCAGTAAGCCGAAGACATATTGGTAGTATTGCAACGATAGCTAATAGGGTAACAATCTTGACAACCCCTTCCAACAATTGACATCTTTCAGTAAACTTCCTTCGGTGATAGAATTCATCACAAAACAATAATATAAATGAAATAAGATACATTTTGGCAATAGAGTTAGTGACTCTCAGAGGTAATGGCTCAGGTACTTGGTAAGAACGGTCATAACTACGCTCGCTGGACTTAAGCACAGAACATCCATGCCATTGTCCAGGATGCGGGGAAGATATGCCCTGCGGTTCGCCGCGAAACGCATCGATAGGACACTTTCTCCTAGGACAGGCAAGAAGTTTCACTGTACATCGAGAAGCCAGCGAGTCCGGCCTCGGCTTATAAAATGAGAAAGAATAAAGAAATCACAGGTATTTTAATTAGAGTGGGTACTTTTAATTTATTTCAAAAGTTTTGTGACGCCAAAAGATTTTTGAATCGTGACTAAAGTTCTCTGGACTACTGAAATGTACTTGGTCAAAATGCAATCACCTTTTCTTAGATCTCCCTCGGCAATTCCCTCTTGCACTTAATGCAGACATATTCTCTTGAAGTGACCGCTTCTCCATATTTCATGGTACTATATTTAAGGGCTATAAGCAGAGACTTTAATGCATCCTCATGTTTCATCCTTTCCAGCCCATTCTCTAAAGAAACAATGTCCTTCATCCTCAATCAATACAGGTTTTAATAGTTTATTCTAATCTGCAACTCGTATCTTTTAGAATATGAAGGATCCCTGATAATGCAATGAATTATGAAATGATAACTATACTTTAGTACATACAGCTGGAACGGAGAAGGCAGTTTGTATTTATCAGTTGAAAAAATAAAAGACAGAACTGAATGAAAAATTAAAATGTTTTACCTTTTGGGCTGTGTAAAATGTTTAATATCCCCCAAAATAATAACTATTAATATAATTTCAAAATTAATTATTTATTTATGTTCTGGCGTTTATATCACCCCTAATAGATTAATAACTGACATTGGCTATCACAATAACCAACCCATCAACAGAAATAATTTTAAATAAAAAGTGTGTGTGTGTGTGTCTGTGTGTGTGTGGGCGAGCGCGCCCTTCGTTTCAGAAACGATAAACGATTCTAAGAGGATAATTTCTATGTATGCAAAAAATATTTTTCTAAAATAATTTCATCCCAAATAACTAAAACAAACACAAATACCGATTTTGCTTTAAATTCCTGTTGAGGGTGCATGATTAGAACAGAGCAGTAAAACGGAAAAAGGTCCCCCACGTGGCAAAAGCAATCTATCCTGGTAAATGAAGATAGTTATCATGAAGATAACTCTGATTGTGCATAATATAACTACCTCGAAAATGACATGGGTAAAATATAAAAGATGATTATGAGAAATGTAGTTGACAGGCTACAGAAGTGTTCTGATGACAAAGACAAAAGGTTTCCGTTGAATATATTCAGTTAAGGGCGTAGGTAGATATGTGTGCGAGCAACAGGACTGCGCCCAGTTCAGTGCGAGAGTACACCCACTGCAGACCTTCAGACAGGACGGATAAGGCCGAGGGTTGTGGGAACATCTGGACAAAGGTTGTCAGACCTTTAGATCCGCAAGTACGGATATTTTATGTACTACTTGGGAAAATTTTCCTTCGTCTACGGTCTAAAGAATTAACCCTGCTTTTGATTTTTTGAAATTAATACTACAACACACCATCGTTTAGGTAAATACTTAAAATGAATTTTGAAATTATGATGAAAAAATCAATATAAACTACTATTATTATCTATTTTATAATAAATAAATAAGAGTTTATATTAAAAAAAAAATTATCTATTTAGCCAACTTCAAAAATAACTCTGCCCCCTCCCCCCAATCCTCTCCTCCCTTAACCAAATCTAAACATGGATAATAAAATAAGAGTCTCCTTTACAATTAGTTAAAGTTCAAAGGCATAGGTTTCATAAAAAAAAAAAAAAAAAAAAAAAAAAAAAAAAAAAAAAAAAAAAAAAAAAAAAAAAAAAAAAAANTGACATTGTCTAGCTATTTATCGAAACTCGTTATTTACTTTATTAATTTTCATTTATAAATATTAATTTAGTTGTGGTTTATTATCCCACTTAAATTTTAAACAAATAATGAGAGGGAATAGAATGAAAAAAATCTATCTGTCCCAGCCAGGACTCGAATCTGGATCTCCTGCTATCTGGGCCGGTATGCACAATTTTTTGAGTCCTGGCTGGGACAGATAGATTTTTTTATTCTATTCCCTCTCATAAATTGTTTAAAATTTACGCAGGGTAATAAACCACAAACAAATTATTATTTATAAAGTATCTATTGTTGTTGCACCAGACGTGATCACAGAAAGAAGACGAACAGATTTAGAAGGAAGTAAGAAGTGAATTCGGCTCTTTTCTCAGCAGAGAAGGAAAGAAGAGTTAGCTATTTTAAATATTCTTTATATAAAGTGTTAAATATATTAGTATAGTTTTCATATAATCATGTCAAATATATTTGTAAAAGATGTGATAATATTGTTAGTCAATGCCATATATTAAATGTTAAATATCAATCAATGTTATTCCAATATCTAAACGTGAGAACAAATAAGAAGAACACTCCAGATTTTATAAATGCGACATATCAGAAAGGCGAATGGATATGGAGATCCCTCTCGAATGTGGTTCAGGGGGAGGAAGGGCAATGACGTCCCACCTGTGGATTTAAGTTTGCATAATGGAAGGGAAGGCTTCTTCCCAAGTAGCTTGGAAGCAGTGAGCTAGCTCTATTCCAGCTCAATCGAGAACGATACGTTCAGTCAGAGTAGGCCTCGCGTTAGCAAATGAGCAGTTCACTTTCTACACCGCAAGGCCATTTGAGAACTGCATACCTGTCTCAAACGGCTGCACAAAACCTCCGTATCACTTTTACACTCGCTACAATTGTAAGTTAAATAAACCTGTTAAACTCAGTTTGCAAGAGAATAAAAATTAAATAAATAAGTATACCACTGTTCAATGAAATTTTGTTTTTATAATTAGAATTTGGTTTTTAATAAATAGAAACACATTAATGATAAGTAAGAAACTTATACATAAACACAGTCATCATATAGTGGTTTATACATGTATACGTGAATGATGTGCTAATAGTGAGCTGACCTAGGTAACCTGTATAAGAGAGAAATCATTATCAGAACTGATACAGATGACAACTCACATCGTCGTTGAGCTCCAGGTACCAGTCGGGCTTCCCCTTCACCNCAATAATTGGTCACAATGCCATGGGACTGGTCACAATTAGTCACTTACTATATTTAAATCTGAACCAAATATATATAAATGCATATATATATATATATTGGGTTTAACTGTGTTCTGACGTAAGAAGAAGTATATATAAATGTATGTATGTATAAAAAAAAGTTTGATATTTAGGATCTCTTCTTTTGTATTGAAAATTTATAATTTAACAGTATAGATTTTTTTTTTTTTAAGGGACTAATTTCAAACAACATTAAACATTTTTAATTTTAAACCACATTTAATAAGCGTCATGGTGCAAATTTTACCTCCTTCATTATGGATATTCATTTTAGGAACATTAAAATATATAAACCTAGCAGAGATACATTTTCCTACAGGGAATTAAAGGATTAGTCAGATGGCTATCTATTGGATAAATATGCTAAACTAAATTCCTAATCCAATTTTATTGTGCATGTATAATCATTTCTCTTGTTAAATTTTGAAAAATTTAAAATTACTAAAAGCCTTATTTATATATTACATACTTTAAGTTATATATAAATATATATAAACTCCTAAATCATTGTAAATGTAAGTTTCTTGCTATCATAGAAGCAAAAAGGGAACTGGAAAGTATAAGATAAATGTAAAAATTGATGAATACTAGCTGCATTTACACAAAAAACTAGCAACGGGTTTACGAGAAAAAAAAAAAAATGTGACTAAATAAAATAGCCCGAAAGAGTTCAGGGTTTCTTTGTTAAATTTTAATTAAATAGACTTCTCTTGTGAGTGAAAATTAAGTAACCATTAGCAGATAGTTTCCGCCTCTGTTTTAGCGCGTACTACACACATCCCTTCATCTCCACCCGTAGAAGATAGTTGTTCCTTTGAAAAGTTACCAGCATTCCTTCTTTTCTCAATCGCCTCTGTAGCTCCCATTCCCCTCACACATGTTCCGACGCCTCCTGTTCGAACCAGAGTCTACAAAAAAGAGAAAAGTACTCTTCAAGAACTGGAAGGACTAGAAAGCTCTCCATACTTAAACTAAAAGGGATAACAAGTGAAGAACATTTGCATACTGTCGCATCCTATCTTCCTATAACGTAGAAAGACATATACACTCACATAGAGAGGTACATCAATAGATAGATACGATAGAAAGAGAGAGAGAGCTTTATTGTCAAACAATAAACAACCACTCTTACAGGTTATTTAAATCATGTAGAAAAATAATAATGAAAGATGAGAGTGAAGGAGAGAAAGAGAACACAACAAGAGAAATAAGGAACCAAAGTAAAGAAGAAGTATATACTCAGGCATGCTAAGAAATATGCTAGTTTTCCCGACTACAAGAGGTCCACGGACTTCCCATGGAATTCCATGATGGATCCAGCACATTCCAGAGTGGTACTGCAAAGCCTAGAACTCCCCAGGGACGATGACGAATCCTCTCCCCATTTAGACAATTAGGGGCAGTTAAGGAGGGACCCACTCCACCACATGAATCGTCGGAACTACACTGATGGCAGGTTTCCGGAGGTTAGACACGTCGGAAGAGCGCAAGGTAATAGGGAGGGATGCGAAATTGAGGACGATAATTGAGTAATCGCAGATCGATAATAGAATGTAGACTACTACCTATTGTGGAGTAAAGGATATTTATATTTGCTATTCAGTATGGTCATTAGCAAATATACAAGTTACATTGTTTTAATAAAATCTTAATAGCGGACAATAAATAAAAACTTATTAAAAATTTCCACTGCTTTCATATGGCGTAAAAAGGTAGGCAATTTATACACATACCAATCTATAAATACTCAATCTTAAGATAATTATTTGAAATTCTACAACATGATTTTTCTACGGGGATGTATTTATCTCGAAAATACCTAAATTTTTTTTTCATTCTTAAAATTATTTTCATAATGGCTATCTAATCAATATTCGGCTCACATTTTAGGGACGCGCCACGACTGTCAGGCGTCTGCTTTATTGTTTTTTCTTTCGTAGAATGATGCACAGGAAAAGGGAATATCGCCTGAGCGGAATGATAACGCGATGACGAAGCATGACTAATAAAAAGGATGAAAACTGCGAAATGAATATTTCAAATGATTATAAGTGGAGAATGTAAAATAAGAATGGGCCTAAGGAAAACCTAGCTTCTCCCTAAACTCGACATAACTGAGAAAAACACCTCAAAATATAATTTTTTTTTCTTTATAAATATTTATTTGGTTGTGGTTTATTATCCCACTTAAATTTTAAACAAATAATGAGAGGGAATAGAATGAAAAAAATCTATCTGTCCCAGCCAGGACTCGAATCTGGATCTCCTGCTATCTGGGCCGGTATGCACAATTTTTTGAGTCCTGGCTGGGACAGATAGATTTTTTTATTCTATTCCCTCTCATAAATTGTTTAAAATTTACGCAGGGTAATAAACCACAAACAAATTATTATTTATAAAGTATCTATTGTTGTTGCACCAGACGTGATCACAGAAAGAAGACGAACAGATTTAGAAGGAAGTAAGAAGTGAATTCGGCTCTTTTCTCAGCAGAGAAGGAAAGAAGAGTTAGCTATTCTCACTAATTAACACGTGAGGTCAGCGCATGTAAGCTGCTCGATAATTGGCCGTGGAGGACTCTTTAGAACCATTTAAAGTACGTCCCCGTTTTCCATCCTGAGATAATACTCCTGCTGCCTCAGCTTGAAGCCTAACCATGTCCGCCATTTTCTGAATCGCCGAATAAATATTCATGAGCAAAGAAAGGGACGAACCGAGCCGGAACTTTGGAAGCATCAAAAGAAAGCTTGATTGCTGAGATATTATGTCCGGGATGAGATAATCACCGACATTATCAGCATAGATTAGGCTGTTATCGAAGTACTTACTCTTGTAGTACTGAAATTGCATTCCTATATTTGAAACTTCAAATCATAGCTCCTACATCCACAGACAAGCGGATTAATTAAAAGACTGTTATTAACAAAATAGACACACAATTTTTTAATAATTTCAAGATCAATTTAATACGAAGAATCATTGCCATAATTTCTGATCTTATTAGATTTAAACTCTTAATGATACGTAATACTTCAGAAATAGTTGTAAGTTTTACTTACCACTCAATACTTATCAGACTATTAAAAAAAATAGTTGCTTGATTGCTATTTATTTTTTTAAATTATAAAATTTTTCTTCGGTGAATAAAAACTTTCCAGAAGTACTTAATGGATTACTACTTACAAAAATTAAGAGGGTTAAATATTAAAATGGATATGGGATAAAAATTACTTCTGTTTTTTGAAAATTTTATGAACCAGATCAACAGTATCTGTAGTTAAGCAGATAATAGTAAAAAAAAAAAAAAAATTCCTGTTACAAATAACGTACAAATTTATCTTGAAAATAAGAAAAGAAAGAATAAAATGAATTCAGCGTTTCTTGCTTAACTGGACTATCGCCTAGACAAATGTACGCACGCAGAAAACCCAATTCATTTCACTAATTCAGGTCTTATGAGGTCTGTATGAATATTCTGTTGAAAACCTAAAAATTATTTTATGCCCGACATAATATATTTGCTTACTAAATGTTCCATACATTGGCAACTAAAGGCAGAAAACGATTTGTAGATATAAATAGAAACCAGAAAATGACCAGCTTGTATTTCAGGAGCATTTCTCTACTCCTGCAGGGAGACCTACCCATCTGCAAAGGGAGTAGTACATCCTCAAATGAATGATTTTCTGCCCACAGGAAGTGAAGCAGAGTGAATTCAATTTCTTTTTCCCTACTTTATTAATATATTTGAACAACCTAAAAGGTTATTTCCACCACCAATGGATATCTTCTGTTGGCGAGCGCTTTCGGACATTGTCCATCTTGTTGGCCGAATACATGTGTTCACTGTCGCTGGACATGAATACAGGCAGTGACAGTGAACACATGTATTCGGCCAAGAAGATGGACAATGTCCGAAAGCGCTCGCCAACAGAAGATGGTTTGCAGAAACCAATGAAGACGGATAATAGAAGGTATGACAATAATACCTATATCTCCAAGCCAGCTTTAGATATAGAACTAATCCTGACCAGTCTCTCCCATTGAGCTGGGATATTAGTTCCTCTGATGAGAGATACCCCAAAGGAGAATTCGCGGAACTCTGATAATATGCTTCCGCATAAATCCGATAAATCGTCAAGTACCTTCANAGGGGGGGGGGGGGCGGCTAACTGACAGGAGCCTTTCGCCCCCCGGCAGGCGGACAAAAGCTCCCACACACGAGGGGGTGTTCCTGTGGGAGTGCCTCTCAGAGGCGTCGGCCGCTTGTGCAATAATCCCATGCGACTCGAGCAGCTTCCTTTGAGAGGCATCCTCGGCTATGAGGAGCCGTGACACGGGACGGTCATTACTCGCGGATCCAGCTATATCGCGACTCTCGGAGATTGGCGATGGATGGACAGGATGTAGCCCCTGAGGGAGATTACACATCACCGACATCACTTTCTTAGCGTCTGATGGAAAGGTCTTCATTAATGCCTCGAGGAAAGTATTCCTTGGCTAGAGTTATCTAAGCAAGGTAAACTACTTGCAGGTCGCGCTACCTAATGATACTTTCCATCACGACTTTGGGCATTAGAGAGCTGCATTTCGTAAAATAAGAAAATAACCTATTCCATTCTCCGATTACATTTTTCCAAAACAGTAAATAACCTCCGCAAATTAAGATTACCATATTTAACTGTACATTATTAGAGTAAATTCGTCCTGGACTTAAATGTAATTTCTGTGTGTCATAATGACATTTAACTCTCATTATTATAAAATATCAATTTATTTATATGCTTTTTTAAACTAATTAGTTCATTTTTAGAGCATTAGTTCTTTTACTAATCCCAATATTTAAAAATTATCTTAAAAAAACAAAAACAACTATTCTGACTCTTATTATTAAACATTAAAACTTAATATAATATTTTAAATAAAATAAAAAACATAAAAAACGTGAATTTGATTTACTAAGAGTAAATACGCTATCAAATGTTTGCTGATACCTAGTAACGAAATCAAGCTATTCAAAATCTTAACAGATCTTCTTAACAGGAGAAACTACAAATATTGTCAATACAAAGTAGAAAAAATACACACACAAATTTGAGTTTAACCGATTTAGTGCATTTTTATTCTATAATATTATTAGAAAAAGTGAATAAGAACAAAAGTATTTAAAAATTTAATTTCGAAAGTTGGGTGGGGTCTGTTATTTTATAACATAGAAACTAATCGTTTTATTTACGCTGGTAGCGAAATTGATGTTAATAAAAGTTATAAAAATTGTTTGATATTGTTGGAATATATACACTGAATATTAATTCAGTACTTTACACTTTATAAGTATTTTATTTAAAAGTGCACCAAGGCAGGAGCACGCACTGTAAGGTGACTAAGCTCCGAAGATGGAATCATTGATTCTGAAGACGCTCAGTGACCAGAGAAAAATATATATAAAAGCGAAGTATTGTGTATTGATTGATTATCCTATTCATAGAAGCCGGATTTGGTATTTAGGCTTTCTGTTGGAAACCGTTAAATAAGTCATTTTAGTGAAAATCGGATGAGGGGGAAAGGGAAGTTTAGAGTAAAATCAAAATGTATAATCAGGATAACTTTTTTCCGTTTCAGTTACAAAAAAATTTATAGAACATAATTTATGTAAAATGTTCAATGACAATGTTTATGTTCGATTTCCTTAAAGCTGAAATGAAAGAGTAGGGCAGTTAGTTCTTATATCACCACCTAAGGATAATTCGGGTGTACTGAAAAGCATTAACTTTTAAAATTCAAATGCCTTCTTTAAACGAAGCAAATATTTCGAGACAGGAGGGGATAGAGGAATGTTAAATTGTATAGATCCAAAGTGAAATATCTTCTCCGCTATGAGGTCCAATTCATTTTTTAATAACACATTGCAATTAAAGATTTTTATTTTATTTTACCAATGTTTACCAATACCGATTTTATTATCATTTCTAAAAATGTTAGAATCGACCAAAGATAATAAATTTAATTTTTATCAAGTTTTATGAAGTACAGTTGCCGAGAAAACTGCAAATACGTGATTGATGGCGATTATTGTTAGAAGTAAAGCATTAAAAATAAATAAATAAAAATTATATGTTTTTCTACTAATACTGATTATATCAAGAGTTCTAACTAATTTATTAAAATATCTTATAAAATTTAATTTCAATAATTTCCAAGAAGAAATAATAGTAAATGAAATACAAGAAGAGCAATTGGTCATAATGGGAAAAGATATAAACTACAGTGAATTTCAAATAACTAATAAAGTTAAAGCTATCAGCGTATTCCTTTAGTTATTACGAAATATTCATACTGATTATCTTATTTGAAAATGATCAATAACCTACTTTGAATACAAGCTCTTAATTAACTTCAAGCTGAAACCGTCATAAGTAATTATTCACAATAATTGGTCACAATGCCATGGGACTGGTCACAATTAGTCACTTACTATATTTAAATCTGAACCAAATATATATAAATGCATATATATATATATATTGGGTTTAACTGTGTTCTGACGTAAGAAGAAGTATATATAAATGTATGTATGTATAAAAAAAAGTTTGATATTTAGGATCTCTTCTTTTGTATTGAAAATTTATAATTTAACAGTATAGATTTTTTTTTTTTTAAGGGACTAATTTCAAACAACATTAAACATTTTTAATTTTAAACCACATTTAATAAGCGTCATGGTGCAAATTTTACCTCCTTCATTATGGATATTCATTTTAGGAACATTAAAATATATAAACCTAGCAGAGATACATTTTCCTACAGGGAATTAAAGGATTAGTCAGATGGCTATCTATTGGATAAATATGCTAAACTAAATTCCTAATCCAATTTTATTGTGCATGTATAATCATTTCTCTTGTTAAATTTTGAAAAATTTAAAATTACTAAAAGCCTTATTTATATATTACATACTTTAAGTTATATATAAATATATATAAACTCCTAAATCATTGTAAATGTAAGTTTCTTGCTATCATAGAAGCAAAAAGGGAACTGGAAAGTATAAGATAAATGTAAAAATTGATGAATACTAGCTGCATTTACACAAAAAACTAGCAACGGGTTTACGAGAAAAAAAAAAAAATGTGACTAAATAAAATAGCCCGAAAGAGTTCAGGGTTTCTTTGTTAAATTTTAATTAAATAGACTTCTCTTGTGAGTGAAAATTAAGTAACCATTAGCAGATAGTTTCCGCCTCTGTTTTAGCGCGTACTACACACATCCCTTCATCTCCACCCGTAGAAGATAGTTGTTCCTTTGAAAAGTTACCAGCATTCCTTCTTTTCTCAATCGCCTCTGTAGCTCCCATTCCCCTCACACATGTTCCGACGCCTCCTGTTCGAACCAGAGTCTACAAAAAAGAGAAAAGTACTCTTCAAGAACTGGAAGGACTAGAAAGCTCTCCATACTTAAACTAAAAGGGATAACAAGTGAAGAACATTTGCATACTGTCGCATCCTATCTTCCTATAACGTAGAAAGACATATACACTCACATAGAGAGGTACATCAATAGATAGATACGATAGAAAGAGAGAGAGAGCTTTATTGTCAAACAATAAACAACCACTCTTACAGGTTATTTAAATCATGTAGAAAAATAATAATGAAAGATGAGAGTGAAGGAGAGAAAGAGAACACAACAAGAGAAATAAGGAACCAAAGTAAAGAAGAAGTATATACTCAGGCATGCTAAGAAATATGCTAGTTTTCCCGACTACAAGAGGTCCACGGACTTCCCATGGAATTCCATGATGGATCCAGCACATTCCAGAGTGGTACTGCAAAGCCTAGAACTCCCCAGGGACGATGACGAATCCTCTCCCCATTTAGACAATTAGGGGCAGTTAAGGAGGGACCCACTCCACCACATGAATCGTCGGAACTACACTGATGGCAGGTTTCCGGAGGTTAGACACGTCGGAAGAGCGCAAGGTAATAGGGAGGGATGCGAAATTGAGGACGATAATTGAGTAATCGCAGATCGATAATAGAATGTAGACTACTACCTATTGTGGAGTAAAGGATATTTATATTTGCTATTCAGTATGGTCATTAGCAAATATACAAGTTACATTGTTTTAATAAAATCTTAATAGCGGACAATAAATAAAAACTTATTAAAAATTTCCACTGCTTTCATATGGCGTAAAAAGGTAGGCAATTTATACACATACCAATCTATAAATACTCAATCTTAAGATAATTATTTGAAATTCTACAACATGATTTTTCTACGGGGATGTATTTATCTCGAAAATACCTAAATTTTTTTTTCATTCTTAAAATTATTTTCATAATGGCTATCTAATCAATATTCGGCTCACATTTTAGGGACGCGCCACGACTGTCAGGCGTCTGCTTTATTGTTTTTTCTTTCGTAGAATGATGCACAGGAAAAGGGAATATCGCCTGAGCGGAATGATAACGCGATGACGAAGCATGACTAATAAAAAGGATGAAAACTGCGAAATGAATATTTCAAATGATTATAAGTGGAGAATGTAAAATAAGAATGGGCCTAAGGAAAACCTAGCTTCTCCCTAAACTCGACATAACTGAGAAAAACACCTCAAAATATAATTTTTTTTTCTTTATAAATATTTATTTGGTTGTGGTTTATTATCCCACTTAAATTTTAAACAAATAATGAGAGGGAATAGAATGAAAAAAATCTATCTGTCCCAGCCAGGACTCGAATCTGGATCTCCTGCTATCTGGGCCGGTATGCACAATTTTTTGAGTCCTGGCTGGGACAGATAGTTTTTTATATTCTATTCCCTCTCATTAATCAATATTATTTCGTTTGATAGTTCGCAATATTATCTATTAATGTATCGTTTAACGATTTGCAAATAGAAGCTTAAATATGGATTCTAGAGCCCTTACTGACAAATATATGTGTGTGTGTAGCAGTACTTTAGGGCTCTAAGTATAGGACCGATGGAGATCTCTCGACATATTTGAAGAGCTGGATTCCACGACGGTTAATCAGAAAAGATTGGCCGATGGATGCAGGATGCAGTCTAGGTTACCGAGACGATGCGACACGACGATGTGGCCCGTACACACACAACACGAAGTGGGCTGACATGGAAGATGCAAGGAATGCACCGCTCTCCGTGCCGGATGGAAAGTAGTACCCCGTCTGAGGCGGCTCGCCATGATAGCCCTAGGGAGAAATTACCTTTCTCTTCGTTGTTGGGAGCGCACATGGCGAGCTATTGAAATCCCAATGGCCGGTAGCCGGGAGAAACAGACACCAACGCCATATTAGTGAGCTTAACCGTTCACAAACTATATACTATTTATTATACAAATAGGTAAAATAATCAAATCCTTCTAGAGATAAACTGTGATGATCGAGAACTCGAGTCTGTCTTGTAGGAATAAATTAAGGAGATTTTTCATTACATGTATATAAATAGAGAAACATTTGTTCATATAAATGTTGTGAACTATCATTTAAATAAGAGTATATGGTAAATTTAACGTTAGTCACCAAAATGGATCAAACATCAAAATATCTTACAAGACCCACAAAAGAGTAATGAGTGCTATTTTCTTCAAGTTACATAATTAAGACGAAGTACCTCCCTTAATATAAGTTTTAATAAAAATTCTTTGGAATATGGGATAATACATTTTCTTCCTCCTTCTATGACATTTTCATTTTTCCCCCACAAATTTTTAAAAAGTGAAACCAAATTGGCTTTTTTTTTTCTTTTTTTTTGAAACAGCTGGATGAGTTCTTTATTGGCTGAATTCGATCGAGGGGGAGGGGGGTTTAAAGGAAGTCAAAAGTTTATAATACTGATATCTTTGTTTTTATTTAAAGATCATAATAGGAGCAAAATTTTAACTTTGTTCTTTACGACTTGTAAATTAAAATTTCTCATTAACTCTGATTTACATCCATCTTTAATTAAACATGGGAAATCTTTTTAGAATATGCAGCTCCTGCACAACTGGGAATTTTCCCCCAATTTATTTGTTTATCAACTTTACAAATTGATTAACAAACAGATTCAATAATTGGCTGAATAGATCAGATTTTGCACTCTTTATTTTTAAATTGCATGTCTTTATTTAAAATTATTATAAAATGAAAATGGTCAAATGATCATCCTTTTTTTTATTTTCTTCAAGAGTTTGATGACGCTGAATTAATGATAAACCATACTCGATAATTATTTATCGTCCAACATGAAATCGAATGAGAATGAAGAAGACAACCGACAGTTCCGTGTAGAGAGGAGGGTGGGCGGGGAGGGGGGCGAGTGAATATAATTCCTTATTATGAATATCCTCTTTTATACATATTTACATGGGGAGTCGGATATCCCATCTGTTCATATCAGTTTCATGTAATTTCCTCCGCTCGCCACTCAAGCAAAACAAAAGTTCCGCATCCGAGAGATTCCTAATGAGGGAGGAATCTCTATTAGAGAAAAGGGAATCTCTTCGAAGATAATTACATTCAGGAATCCGAGGAATTTATACAATACCCCTACTTTTTAAATGGCATATCAAACACAGGAGTAATACATCAAGCTATATGCCGTACATCTATTAACAATTAAAGAACAAAGAGATATATCTATTTATCAAGGGATCTATATAAACAGAAAGAGTTCACGAGATGTAGGTCCACAAATAATGCTCATTATTTTTCATATGAACGTATACTATGTATGTACTATATGTACTATAGTATACGTCATTAAACACGAGATCTCTGTTACTAATAGATTTAAAAACACAATTAATAGATATAAATAAAAATACTGAACTTTTAAATAAGTAAAACTAGTTCTTGTGGTGAAATCTCTAGATCCAACAAAAGAAAATGTAAATAGACCATAAACAGAATGCTTTCAAATTTTTTATTATTTTATTCTCAATCTTAATCTTACCAAGTGGCCAACAACAGCTCATTTTACAGAAACACTAGTTCTTCAGAAACGTTTTTGTGTGGTTTTTTATAAAAAGCTTAGCTAATATCTCGCTTATTATTAATTCATTCATGAAACCAAACATAACTGATTTACACATATTTTTTTACTATTTATCACAACTAATTGCACGAGAGTAACTTATAACTTTTACTTAATACTTACTATTACTTGAACAAAAATAGATGAATATGTAATTATGCTACAATATTTTTAAAAGCTTATATTCAGTTTCGAAGGCGCACTACGTGGCAGGCGATAGACCGACATATTGTTTTAGATATACTATTGTACAACAATAATAATAATATTTATTCCAATTTGCGCTTTTTGAACCAAACAATATTCAATTATAAGGCAAGGATTCGGATTCAAATATGTCTTAACAATTCTCAATATATTAGTTGATTCACTTCTTGGATTCAAATACTTCATTTTAAATTTTTTTTTTTTTTTTTTTTTTATTTATTTATTACATTCTGTTAAATTAAAACATTTTGTAATTTGATCACCACAATGAATTAGAGAAAAAAAATGACATACAATATCAATCACATGAGGAGAGAAGGTGACCAATGACACCACTCTCATAATTTTAAATTAAAAATAATACTTTCAATAATACAATATCGAAATTAGCATTTCAAGACCTATTAAATAATATTTAAAAAAACGCCGTACGAATTCTAACTTTGCTTAGACAGTATCCCATTTCATTTTAGTCAAACATGGGTATTACTTTAGTGTGATTTAAAAAGTTATGAGGTTTTCAAGAAAAAGGAATATTCTTACTAGCACAGCTCTTGTAAGCTGCTCAAACTATTCCGAAGAATTATTTTTAATATTCTGGAAATTTTATAGGCTGCTCATAATAAGATTGAACTTTTTTTTAAAACAACTTTCAAAAGTAAAACGTATACTAATATAAAATGTCCTGGGCTTCATTACAACCTTAAAAGTCGGGAAAGGAAATAGGACCTCTTGAAAGTATACAAAGAACAGGCAGAACTAAAAAAAATGCTTCGGGAAAAACAAGAGGTCTGAGGGAAATGTATTGTCTTGCTCAGAATAGGCAGTGGAGAAATAGGAAATAGTTTACAGTTAAGAAGAAGCAAAACTGCACAGAGAAGGGGAGAGGGGAACGGTGAAGCGGCCCAGAAAGAGAGGAAGCAGGGCAGACTCGAATGGCGAAGGTGGAAAAGTGGAGGAGGTGGTAAGTGGAGAGGTTAGATGTCGGCCACGACATGAGGGGCCCACCGTGCGTGGAAGAACGCCAAGACGAGAGCACTCGCTCAGACTGCGATTCCCACCGCACGCAATCCCAGTAGGCCAGGCAACAAGGCTTAGACCGGCAGCCAAAAACTGCAATCTCCATGCCGAGCGCATATTCCATTGATAAGCTGTGCATTCCGGAAAATGTCTTCAAAATCAAGCGGAAACGAATTTCAATAGTTACGGTCATCATCATAGTGACATTTACATTTTTATTGGGAACTAGAGGACCCAGGAAACTTCGTTTTGCCAAATTGTTTTTTTTTTTTTTTTGGGGGGGGGGGGGGGGGCGTTGCTGGCCCAAAGCAAACATTAGTGTTGTATTATTACACGATTTAAATAGAGCTTTTAACGAAATCGACGGCCTTCAAATAAGAATTCATGGAATACCTATTATAAAAGTTTTTTTCACAGAATAATTTACATATGGTGTAGGCTCAATAAAAAAAGAAACACATGTATTTAAGGCAAATTGGAAATGAAAATTTCATTTTGCCACGCCTCTCCGCCCGCAGACCGAAAATCAAAAATCAGACTTCACAGTGTCACCCGCCTGAATATCCTGAAGATTCTCTGAAAATTTCATCAAAATCAGCCCAGCCGTTTTAAAGTCCAAACGTTACATACATATTGAATAAAGGAATACATGAGAGTAAAATGTTATTTCACTAGTTCTACGGTAGCACACTTGTCCTTTCCTTGAAATTTTAATCAAACAAAATATTAATTCAGCAAATAATATATGAGTATCGTGTAAATGTTTAAATTAAATACTATTAAATTGTACCCTACCATATATTGTAAGAACCGAAGTGACAGTCACCTAATATGTAGTGGTATTAATCGAAGCTTGATGCTTGAGCTATTCTTGGGAAATGAAAAACAGAAGAATAAAGAAAAAATATACTAAATAGAAATTACCTTAATAATTGCAACTGTTTATTCGAAAATATAGCATTTATAATCGATTGTAGGTGTAATTGTTCAGACAAAGAGGGGTGTAAAATAGTCCATGAAATAAAGCTAAAGTAGTCTTTTAAATGGAATTATTACATAGACCATAATTGAAATGATTTATTTTTTTTTTTAAATTAAAAAGAAACAGAACTCACAACATGGAATCCGTACCCAAAGTACAGTTATTTAAGGGCATTATAAAAATCATTATAAATTAGGGGGGATTCAATGTTCAATCAATAGATGGGCATAAATAAGAGTAAATAACTAATTTGAGTTAACTAATGAGTATTATATTAGTATAACTAATGAGTTGAATACACACAGTGACAGTGAACACATGTATTTGGCCAAGAAGATGGACAATGTCCGAAAGCGCTCGCCAACAGAAGATGGTTTGCAAAAACCAATGAAGACGGATAATAGAAGGTATGATAGTTTAATAACTAATTTGTTCTTCCAAGCTTGATACCGGAGTCCTTCTAAGGCCTAAGACAGAAGAGGAAGATAATGGGATGGGAAAATCAGCTCAGTTATCCTAGTTATAACTAAAATGTTTAATTAAATAATTTCAATGTATAACTCTTAAAAATTGTTTTTTTAATGAACGACTCTGTGCTGTGTATCGCTACACTAAACTAAAGGTTACGCCCACTACAGTTTAAAAAGTAGTTTGTCGCATTTAAACTCTCACTTTTAGGTTAGATTTTGCTCAATAACAAACTTATATCTCATATATCATTTAAAGGCTCCATGCCTAATTTCATCAGGAAAGAGCTATGAGGTGAACGTTGACAAACACATAGATATGTCAGTGACACTCGCTTTTTGCGGTGCAGAATGGGAGAAAATGCGTGTGGAATGGAGTCATACCGATATCGTGACACATTTCCCACTTCCGTACGTGCATTGTGGACGTGGCTTCTACTCGACCGGGCCCCAAGTGCCGTCCACTGGTGAGAGAGAATCAAAAACGCGGCCAGAATGGGGCCGCAACCCTTCATCCCCGTCAGATAAAAGTCCACCCATAAACCCCCAAAATAATAATAACCCCGCCCCAGAATGACAATAGATTTTTGCCTCCAATGGAAGTTGTAGCATTTGAAAAGCACTTTATTTTCTAAAAAAAATTATCACTTATCTTAAAAACAGGAGAAAAAACATAACAAGTCCAATATAATAAATATTTTTAANAAAATAAATTATTCACTTTAAAGTTATTCTTGATTAATTTAAATATTTTTATACACGAGTTTCAAAAATATCACAATCTTCACTGTAAAGCTATTGACAGAGTCAACCTATTACAATGGATGTTATTACACTCTTATTTCAGCAATCAGGTATTACAAACTACAAATTAGCATCACTGAATGAAAAAAATAGAAACACCTGTTTAGTTAATAGAAGCAATACTCATTAAATAAGTAATGAAAGCGACCTAGGGAATTGGAACATACAAAATTTGCCAAACATATTTCAATTACTAAATTTTTGTGAAATTTTTGAAGTAAAAAAGTAGATCCAGAGTTACAAACAATTTCTGGACGAGTTAATATAAGGTTTTGGAAGCTATTTACAATTATCCCACGGCTCAACTCCAGGATGACATGTTATTATTTTTTTTGCCGTCTTTGTCTTTGTTTGAAATATTTCCCTTCTTTCCGTGAGGAGTCTTAAACTCGAAGCGGCATATTATTGCTACCATTCTCCAGGCCATCAGCGCTACGTGACGTCGTAAGAAAAGATTACTTAGCGAGCTGACAGTTCGTTCAACCCTCTGCAAATCTTGGTCGATAACCAACAATCCCTATTTTGACAGTCGCAAGCCGCAAATAAGCCAAAGCGTAAAAATTGTTAGCGAGAGAGTGTTCATTCACGGACCATCAGATTTGAAATACTATTATTAGCCCGTAAGAGTTTAATACACATTAATTAATGATCAAATTTCAATTATCACTTTAAAATAACTGCTGTTAAATAACAGTTACATAAATAGCAAAAACAGTCGCGCTCAGTTTTACTGAACTTTCACAGCTCCTTCACAGCTATCATACTCAGTGATAACTGCAGAGCCAAAATCACTCAAAAGCTTAGACATGTTCACATTGCTACATGTTTATGGTTACATGATACAAAATAGCAGATTCAAATACTCTAATTAAATAATGTATTACTTTAAAATACGAA
The DNA here is from genome assembly GCA_000696205.2 of Oncopeltus fasciatus. Lineage (NCBI taxonomy): Eukaryota > Metazoa > Arthropoda > Insecta > Hemiptera > Lygaeidae > Oncopeltus > Oncopeltus fasciatus. The sequence continues at coordinate 873,811 of KZ806868.1, forward strand.
GAAAATTGTGTTTATTAGTTTATTATTTATATTTTCCCTAAGAAACTAAGTAATATTGGGAAACCATTTCATTTTTAACCCTAACAAGTAATTAATTTAAACTCGCAATTAAATTTATATTGATTTCTCTTCATCTGTTGCACTGAGCACTTATGCACTTTTTAGACTCTTATGTATGTTTAGAATCAGCATTATCATAAAATATGTTTTCCCTTCTGAAATTTCAATGGCAATGGAAATATTTTACCACTAAAGGAAAAGGCAATGTTAAGAACACAATTATCTTGGAATATAGTAGGAGATTTGGGTTTTTACTTCTCATCATGTTAAAAATTACACTTAGGAGATAATTTTCGTAAAATAAACAAAATTGCAGTATTTTCCGCTGGCTTTTCTAGTAATTTTTGAATTCAGACAAACAGTTTGTAAGGAAATTCAAGCTGCTCCTTTTTTTTTTTTTTTTTTTTTTTTTTTTGAGAAAAGAACAAACAGAAAAATAATGCATAACGGATACTGTAGGATGTTCCACGGTAGGATTGGGCTATCGAGGTTTTTCTTGGCAGGACCCGAAGGACTGAGATTTTTCTTCTACTTTAGGTACAGGAGGGTATTAATGGAGTTATATATGTATATATCAGCCTCAGGAGATAAATTATTTTCTTTTTTCGGAGGATACCCGCGTGCAAGATGGCATACGTGTATCATGCTTCACCTCATGCGTACGCTCTACACAACCCTATTAGCGCTGTTACAGAGGAGGAAAAAAGAACGAATAATCTCTTATTTGGTGACCATATCATCCATCTTGTGTAAAAAAAAACAATTGTTTTGGGCAAAGAATAAAAATATATTTCTTCTTCTCCTTATTTGGTAGAGTCAAGATATTAAAGAATCAAGTGCGATGACTCTGAAAAGAGTGATTAGTGTATTTTACAAATTTTCGAAATAAAACATTAAAAACATTTAAGTAAAATATTAAAAGGCTTAAGAGGAGTACCTCGAGGTCAGGCAACCAAGCCATAGCAAGAAGAAAAATTCATTAACATTTGTCATGGATAATATGAATAATACTTACAACAATGTACAATTTTTGAGAAAAAAATTTTTTTTTTTGTTACATGAACACAAACTCTCTTGTCTACGGGCATCATTATGTTACTAAAGAACCCCTATGAGAAAAGTATGTTTCAAATCCAAGTCATTAACAATAATTATGAACATTATTTGATGTCATCATCATTATTTGATGATTGTTGTTTGAGCTCGATCAAGGTCAGGTACCTTTACCGAACCCCAACAAAAAAAAAAAAAAAAAATAAAAANTATACACATTTTTAAAATTTTTTTTTTGTATCTATCTTGACCGAACCCCAACAAAAAGCATCTAATAATAATATCTACGGTCAAAAAACTCTCCATTGGAAATAATTATGAACGGTTTCTATGGCTATAACTGACTTAGGATTAATCTTTTATTTTGTGCAATTACTTATTTATTTTCTCTAAGTAATGAGTAAAAGAAATATTTATGTTCTGATCTGTGATTTTGAAGAGTACATCACGTACAGGATAGGCTCTGCATGAATATTTCTTATGAAATCTCTTCAACACTACTAACTAAGATGACGCTCTTCAACATGAAATAGTAATGACACAAACGTCCTATCAGGATAGATCTGCCCCAGAGTTGATGAATGTCGGAAACGGATCCTTTTCGAGGTTCCTCAGGATATAAGGTCCTGCACTGCATACAGTAGTACAGTGTACTTCGGAGGACTCGTTAAAGAAACAAGAAATCGTATTAAATGGGTACGATAGTCTTCAATTATTGGCGTCGGTAATGTTTTACCTTAGAGCTCAAAAGGTATAGACGGGAAAAGTTGTTCAGTTGAAGAGATTTTTACTATATAAATATAAGAAAAAATTATTTAAAAAAAAAAGTAAAGTTCATTAGTACTCAGAGGGTTGGGAATACTGAACTAAATTCACAAAACATACATATCTTTTGCTCACTATGACACATTGAAATTGTAAAAATATAAAATTATGTATTTTTATATTAAAGTAAAAGTCTAACTTTTGTTATGGCAGACGAGTCCTAAACGCATAAAATGTTAGGAGGCACTATATTTTTTGTTAGACCAACTGTTAGGTGAAACTGACTATAGATAGAATTAGTCTTGATTAAAATAATTTCCTTTTCTACCGAATAGGAATATGTAGAAAGTAATTAATAAAATATTAATTTCAACATATGTTGAATGCTAGGCGAAAAAATCTGTATCAAAAATAAAAAGCAGAACACAAAATAAAAGTTTTTGTTCTACGCCGGTATAGGATACTAATGAAGTGAGTAGTTCCATATGGAGAACTAGTGTCCATCTCTAGTTGTTCTTTGACATTCTCTTATAAATATTTCTTTAAGATGCTGAATACTGCAAGATCGTAGAGAACTCTAGTGTCCAATGGAGTTTATCTTTAATTTCCCATATTAGGACCCATATTCTCATATTTTTACCAGTCACCTGCTTAAAATAAGCTTTTCCTAGTAAAAGCTGAATTTTTATCGTTACCTCTACATCACAACATGAAATTTATTATATATTTTTAAGACTAAAGTTTTTTTGACTGGATTGATGATGCATGAAAAAGAAAATAAAGGGTGATGACCATAGACACCCAGATGAAAGCACCAGACTATTCCCCACTGAGTTGGATTTCAAAAAATTATAAACGGTGACCCCGTTGCGGTTATAACACCTCTGGAAGGTTATAAAACCTCTGTAAAGGACAGTATGACAACCGATTAGGGAATGTACTGAAACTTTAGGACCCAGAGCAAGTCTACAAGGGTATCAATAAATAAATGGAGACAATCCTACTGAGCAAAAATTTAAATTAAAGAAAAAACTAAAGTAAAATAGAAACTTAATTTCAAAATTTATCAATAGAACTAGGTAATAAATACTGAATCACAGTCGGTAAATTAATTTACAGCCATGAAGTAAACTTAACGCTTAATATTTGTCAATATTGATTGGGGCATAATTAATTATACATCAGTCATGAAGATTTGATCCGGGTGACAACACGTCCCCTCTCGCCTTCAAGATAACCCTGAAGATGGCTTACAATGTAAGCCGAAACGTCGGCAGATCATAAAAAATACATTGTATTTTTTTTTTTTTTTGTATCAACATTGTCTGAATCCAAATTCTGTATTAATAATTAATTATATGTTCATCACTCCACCACAATGAGTTTGGATGTATAAGAAATTGAGATCCTTACTTAAGTGGTTTTTTAAAAATATACATAAACCAAAGCTACTCCCCTTCAATTATTATATAGTAATGGCTGAAAAAAAATTCTATTGAAATTTTAGAAAAGCACCATTTTATGAATAATAAAGCTTGACAACATATTTCAAGCCGAAGATAGAAATATACGCTTAAGATAATTGATGGTCGTTATCTATTGATATCTACAGCTGATGGCCAAAATAAATGATAGTTTGGCCCATATGACCAAGCAATTTAGAAATAACAATATTCACAATTCCTAATCATGAGAGATAGTATAGCAACGAAAATTGTTCGACATATCCTTTTGGAGTTTGTAAGTAACCCTTTGCGCTTCAGGAAACACAGGCCTCACCACCTAGATATACCTCAGACAGGAGGGTCACTTTCACTGGTATCACAAGCACTAATCACACATGATGCCACACACACAGACACGAAGGAAGGCTGAAGATGCAAGAGCCACACGGGTGTGGACCTCAAGGCGGCACTCTAGAACCGTACGATACACGACCGCCTCCGGAGTCAGGAGGGCACTGAGACCGGCGAGAGGTGCCGGCAGATGACTGATGGAGGGGGGAGCAGGTTTGCCAACCGCCTATTCCCGCCAACACTAATAGGAGGGAGGCACACTTCAACTCTACAATACTTTCGTCTGAAACTTTATTTCAAAATGGACAAAATCTTGATATTAAACACTTGAACGGGAAAAAATAAACCTTGATGAATAACGAAACAGTTTGTTATAAGTTATAATAATGATTTATTATTTTAACCATTATTCTTTCTTTACTGCCTCTTAGTCAGAGTCCGAGAGATTCCTA
>KZ806868.1:880596-912924 GCA_000696205.2 Oncopeltus fasciatus
AAAAAAAAAAAAAAAAAAAAAAAAAAAAAAAAAAAAAAAAAAAAAAAAAAAAAAAAAAAACAGTCCCGCACCAGGCCATATTGGCTTAAAGGGGGAAATACATGTCACGGATATATTTATTCTCCTCCAACGGCACACTAGAAAGGCTTGTGGTCAGCAAACCCTTCTGTTTCCCCATTCGATGAATAACGTTACCCAATAAGGTCTGGGTCTTCCCTAGCGGCACAAAAGAAATCCCTTGGGTCATTACAAACATGAGCACAAAAAAAAAAAAAAAAAAAAATTACTATGTAGTGTCAGCATTGGACCTGTGATCAGGGCTCAGCAGTCTAGTACCAACGTGCTCATACCACAGTACACAACAGAGAAAAATAAATAATAAGCAAAAACCGTCCTTTTTCGTGCAGTTATTTGTGGGGGATAAACATTACAAGGAAGAAAAGGCCATTGGGATAATATGTAAGAGTTAGCTACATGAAAAGCACTAGATGAATATAGTTGAAAATAAATGAGCCCTTATTATTGCCCAGATGATATGGGCCGAAAGAGTGTGCATTTCTGAATATCCATCAATCGAGGCGGTTTGACTAACTTTTGAAACTGATTAGAGAAATTTTTACGATTTTTCACTTCAAGAAGCACCATTTAAAACAAAGTTATCACTGTTTAAAACAATTTTAGGTTTGACTGTCAACAATAACGTTAATGATAATAAAAATGACAAATTAATTTAAAAACATTAAAATGTAATTAAATAATAACACAATTAAATAGGAAATAGTAGGGCAAATTTAAAACCATAATAAATGTTATTTATTGAAATTACATATAAAAATAACACACATAAATAGGAAAAGTCTTACAAAAGATCACATAAAAGGGGAGAAGCGTATCCCAATAGTGGAACACATATAGTTCTGGAGCACGATAGAGCCAGGAGGGCAAAACCTGCACGGTGTCCGGACGTACCTAAATCTTATGAAGTGCGCCTCCTTCCAGCAGTCACCGCTACCCGGCACCCTCCAGGAAGGCGGGGGCGGCGTCGTCTCGGGCCGTCTCGTCGTGCTGGAAGTCAGGTCATTCTCGTCCTCCAGCTGGTAGTCGTCGACGAGCTCCTCTAGGACTGCAGGAGTCTTGAGCGAGTCCTCCTCCCCGGAGATCACTTCGTTGTAGGGGTAGGCCGAGCAGGAGACGGCCGCCAGGACACAGGCGACAAGGAGGCTAGAGCGATGCATGGCGTTCAGTCTCGGACTGAGGGAGCCTCCCGCTCATCAAGATTCCATCCGTTGGACCCCCCTTGCCAATTGAACGGACGCCAGGGATTGAGTGACGCAAGCTCATTGGACGTTCTGTAGGACATGGCCGGACCCCGGGGATATTTTCAGCACAGAGCCTTGTCTCATTTCGCCTGTTTATTTACTTTTCCTTTTTTAATGTAATTTTTTTTTTATTTTTTTTTTTTTATGAATCAGAAGCAATCAATTGAGACAAAGAACATGGCAACGTGATGGAACTTGCACACCACAAATGTTCAATTATTCATGAGCTTTGCTAAAGTCTTTTTTCTTGAAATCAAACATTCTGATTTCGACCAAAGATATGCCAAATGCTGAAACACTCAGTATATCTCAAGTAATGGTTCTAGAGACAGAATTTATTTTTCGTAAACTTTTAGGGGATATGTATAAACTGATACTAGGCTGCATGTGATCATTCAAAAATTTGTTGTTTTTTTAACCAGCATGACCATATACCAGCATGCTTCAGTCCAATTTTTATATTCTATATTACATGCATATATATTATATGTAATTTCTGCGAAATACGATAACAAATTTTAAAATGTATTACTTTATAGCACTAAATATTCTATTAATAAATTATTTTTTTCGAAGAATAAAACAAGTATGAATTTTACTCAAATATTTATTGATTATATAAAATTTATTGATTCATATGAGTACCACTAAAACCAATATAGAAATTAGAATTTTAATCTAAATATTTAATAGATGTCATCATTTGAGCAAAAATCATATTTTCTCATATACGGAAGAGACCAATATTATACTCACTCAGAAATAGCCAGAGTTTCGGTCAGGAGGCAAAATTCATGAGGGATAAATCGAACAACAGATTACATAATTTATGAACTATTTATATTAAGAGTATATCGTTCAAAATATTAAACTACTTTTCATATTCATAAGACACTGGCATATTACTAGCACTGGTATATTACAACATTACAATAAATTAAAAGAATTTTAAATTAAAATTAAATTTGTATACAAAAAAAAATATGTGTACAAAATATAGTTAGCTGGCAATCAGAAAGCAAGGAAACTCATCGTAAATCATTTATTTTCTATCACGAAGACCGCATTTTGGTATTGCATTGAAATATTTAACATTTTAAACAAAACTCACACACAAAAACCCGACAGGTATATGTTGTTCTGAGAACAGTGGAGGATCTCTGGAGCAGATCTTGCTAAAAACGGTTTTGAAACATTCCACGCATTCATGAATAATATCCAGTGGTTTTGGGTAGACATTTTTCGAGATATTACTATACATCTATACGTACATTATACTATAATATAAATGGAACCTTGAAGTTGTTGATAGTATTTAGTGATATCATTCACACTAAATACTTTTTATAAAATGAAATACAGAAGTCTTAGAGCAATTAAAAACGGTTTCACAAAATTTTAAATAAATGAAAGAATAAATAATTAATGATTCGAAGATGATCTTCAGCAATGGAATATAAATTACTAGTGCTAGAGGGAAATTTAAAAAAAAATTTATAAAATGTTACGAAACAATAAAAATTTCTAAGCAGAAAATTGTCAATATTTAAACGAGAAATGGACAAAAAAGAAAATAAATAAATAAAAGAGAATAGGGGAAGGTTACCATTATAAGATGAATAGTTCTTTATTTGAACACTAGATAACAGCACCTCCTTGACTGAGGAGCACAAACTTTATATTATAGCTACTAAGTTTGAAGCATAAAATTCATATACTTAAAACATAGTGTTATTTATAAATCAGTAAGTATTATTTATTAGTTGAGATAATTAAATTTAAAATACAAAAACAAAATATGCATAAATGGAAAATAAATATCAATAAGTAATATAGTGTTTAATAGATTCATATATGTAACAAAGTTATTTTGCAGTGGTTTTAAGTCAAATATTCACAGAATATAAAAATTATTTTTTACTGTAGAGTAACTTCTTCTTTCTGAACCCGAGGTACTAAAACATTTATTAAAGTACATCAAATACACTTAGACATTTAGAAAGTATTATTGTTCGACATTTTGTGTTTCAAAGTAAGCTATAGTAAATATTCAATCCAAGGAGACACATAAAAATACAGTTAACTAATGAATTTTAATTTTAATTTAGTATGAGGTATTCAAAACTAGAATTTATCCCTTAAAAGATTAAGGAAATAAATGTGGGAGGGTTTTTTTATTGGTTTATTTTTTTTTTTTTTTTTTTTTAGCTACTAAATTAAATTAAACTAATGAAGTGTGCATCTTGAGTTTTTTGGTGGGGAACACCAATCCTGTCAACATTATGTACAGTTCAAGAGCCGAGTGGATAAAGACGATTTATAACGTTACCAAAACAAACTTTTAATTCACATTACCTCTATGGATAAAGACTTTAATTAATATATTAGTTTGTTTTTAAATCAAAATTAACTTTTTCTGACGTCTAAAAACTGTTTTTTGTAAATTTGTAAATACAACTTCATACATTCAAATTAACCTTCGACTAAAAAATGAATTATACTTTTTGGAAAATCTTATATTCTAGGCATTCACTTCAAGTTTAAGAGAATTCAATAGTATTCAATTGTAGACTTAAAATAAAATTGGTTTCTCATTATATCAGTTCACTTTTTTGTATATTGTTTTTGAGGTGTTTAGATTTTCTGCCAGAATAGTTCAGTTGAACAAACATAAGCAGCTAAAATTTTGTCACCAAAACGGTAATGAATAGGATAATGACTGAAATTGGATCGGAGAGAGGTTTATAGGCAGACCACATATATAGAAATAGAGTCTTTATTGCTCTCAGTGTAATGGACAATATTTATAGAAGGAAATTGGTGTAAAATGTAATTTATAAGAATACAACATTTTGAAGTGAGGAAGAGGAGCCTGCCGGTGCGATGGCGAAGCGCTTTAGAGCGACTACGATTCTTGGGGGGATGGTCAAAACCGAGGGCAATTCAAGTAAGGATTCAAAGTTCCCTGAGCTGTGGCGACATGAAGTTGTAGAGATCGTGGAGCTCGAGAAGACCCGGACTCGAGTTGTAGCGCTTCAAGAGTGCATCTGCAGTGCAAGTTCTCCATATCGATCTGGATATAAATATGGTGCTAAAATCGATGTTACAAGAGGAGCAGGCTCAATTCCAGGCCCTTCATCACAGCGACTCGAACTGTTTACAGTTAACCCTCATCCGACTTGTCAGATCAAATTAGTATCTACACAAAATCTTACAGCTGGCTGTCTTCGGTGACACATGGGAAATCTGCTTTGTTTCCATTGCCTCATAGGCTTCCTGTACAACTAATGGATATGGACAGAGTGTTGCACTCCGAAATGCAACTGCCCGCGAGGAGGGAGTTGCATAACAGCAGTTTATTAGTTAATTGTCCGGGATCAGATGATAGTGGCAATTGAGAGTAGAATAAATAAACAGCGAATTATTGATTGAGCGACTCATCCTTGACCCCTTCCTGGAGATGTGCGTCACACACGAAACATGTCGCTTGTCTGAAGGGGCAGGACTGTCTGTCCGCTCTCCCTTCTCGTCCTACAGAACTTACTTTAGGGGAGAAATCGATCGGCATTACTCTACTGATATGTCATTACAAAATATATAATTCTGTCTTCCCTGCTTGTCAATCTTCGTGTATAGAATACGGTTTATTAATAACCTTCGTGGGATATGAGTTACTCCATGGATTATGGCAAATCACATTTGACAAATGTCAAGTAAGAATGAAAGTATTGACTATGAGAGAATACTGAGAAGCACTAATGTAGTGTAAGAGTGACTCTGGAAATTAGATGAAGAACACCGCACTCTTGTCCACGTCCAAAAATCGGGCGAGGAAGAAGGGCATTAAAATACACAAATGTTAACAAGTGAAACTTAGTTGAAAAAAAAGTTTCTATTTATTAATAACAATAAAAGTAGTTTATAATACCTTTCAACTGAAAATGTCATAGTTTAAAAGAAATTTTCAATTAATTGAGAGTAAATTAATGTCTTATTTAAAAGAATATTCAAAATAATTTCTATAGTAGCTGGTAATTGTGGTGGAGTTTATCTATTGTTTTTAATGTTCCTAAGTGTTGTATTATGTCTACTGGTTACTATAGTTTAATTTAAGGCATTTAAAGTACAAATGTTATCATACTATCGTGCAATTCAACTTATACACAATAAACATGTTTTGATTGGTTCAAATTATACAATTTCAGTTTTTTTATTTGCGCCGGTAAACTTACATATTGATTTTCTTTTAATATGTAAGTTGAAATCGCGGTAGGGGTGAGAGTATTTTGATCCTGTAAAAGATGTTAAGCTTTGTGTCGTGTCACTTGTATGCGAAACCCATGTTGGTCTTCTATCAAAAGCCATACCTAATTTTGTAGCTGTGTGTGCCTGTGGAATTAGGCTACTATTAATACACTAGTAAATAAGAACAGGTAAGTAAATAAGACCATCGAATAAGAGCTTCGGATTTCTCCTAGGGATGGTTAGGGATGGTTAAGTAGGTAAATAAGAACACACATAAAGAAAAAAAAATTACAATGAGTAAAATTTTCGGGGAGATTTCTCGCCCTTCGTCAGTGAGGAGTGAAGAGAGACTTCTTTTATATTGTATATGTATATGTATATACATATGCTTCCTTATCTGTAGGTCTACACATACGTAGGGTAACGTAGTAAAACGGATAGAAACATTTATTTTTAAAACTTAAGGACAATACTTCGGTATTATTGGTGTATGACAAAAGTTAATAAGGAATAATAGGTATAACATGTTTATGTTCTTTTATTTTTTATTTAGAAAATTATATTACTAACAAATTTGAAGAAAAATGCATAATAATGAAAGTAATTAAGAATACAACTACAGAGGATGCATATATAAATCTGGTCTCCACCACACTTCTATCCCAGAGAAAGGGGGGGGGGGATCTAAATCCTTTAATAATAAAGGGCAAGCTTAGCGACCTTCCCTGTAAGAACAAATAAATCATTTACTATTTTTATATCTATCTCTAATGAAATATGGGTAATTTCTTCAGTATACACAGCTAATGAGTCAGGGATTTTTATACTCTATTTGACTTTACTTCTATATGTCTCTAGGGAACTATTAATGAACCTTTTATAGATGGGGCTTTATGCTACAAAGGGCATAAGGAGGACTGAACTTAGGCGTGCACAGACAGTGACATTACGACCTCATATGGGAGTCTTCCATCTCCAACAAATGGAGTAATTGTCTCCCAGTTACGTTAATGCCCACGCCTAGGAGACCCGGAGAAATCTTGGACTGCCCGAAGAGGCCAGTCGAGTGAGGGCTCTCTAATCCCGGAGTATGGTCAGGGCGAGGACAAGTGGGGAATGCGCGCTAGCTACCTGACCTTGTACGGCCGCCCGCAACTACGTCCATGTGACTGCAGTGTGAGCGGACAGTTAGGAACCTACCCACGTTCTGGGCTATGGGGGGGGGGGAGGGGGTGAGTGCAACCCCCTCGAAATATTCAGTGGAATAGAGGTGGAGGCCTAGCTCAACTGATCGGCTAGTCAAAACGCCAACAAAATCACGAGTCTAGATTCAGTCATATTGCAACTGTTGATTCGATCACCAACGTCCAATGTAAATAACGTTCGTCTTAATAGTTAAGCATTACGAACGAAGATGATTTTAGTTGGGGTTCGGTCAAGGTAGATCCAAAAAACACAAATTAAAAAAATGTATTTTTTAATAAAGGATTATCTGCCAACGTTTCAGCTTACATTGTAAGCCATCTTCAGGGCTATCATGAAGANTCATCTAAATATAATATAAAAATGTGACATTTAAATTATTAAAAACACTACTGCTAAGATTTTAACCGGTAAGAAATTAATTGTATTTTAATGTTTTATTAAATTGATTCATTCATAATAAAACAAATTCATAAATGGGTTTATAAATCCAATTTCTAAAAATAGAAGAGGAATTAATTAGCACAGAGATAAACAATTTTTTTTTTTTTGTAAGATAAATGTTACAAGAACGACAAGAGGATAAATACGTTTAATGAGCAATTACAATCAGGGTAATAAGATTTCGCATAGAATATCACAATAAGATTTTTTCCCTCATAACAACATCTTCCGAGCAAAATAGGACTAATTATTCAAAACGTGTCTAACAAATATGTTCGATCAAGGTTATTTATCCTTAGACTTGTTTTCACACGTTATCAAAGAGAAATTTATTTACATGAAACCCAAGGAAGAAGATCATTAGAATCAAAAGTCTTTCTTCTATGAAATCAGTTATTGTGAGATTATTTTAATTGCTGCTTGGTAGGCATACAAAGACGTTTTTTTTTAAGAGATAAAATATTTCATTCGTATTTAAAGTAAGAAGCTAAGGTTGTCGCCACCTAATTTTAACATCAGTTTTGGTAAAACAGAAATGATATCGAAAGATGATAAGTCAATATAATTATGACACTTTAAATTGACGAATAACAGAAATAGAATTTGGTTAATTCTGTAGCATCCTTCTCTCTCTTTGTTTCTATTTAAATTCATATTGTGACAGTATTATTGTGAAAATAATAAATATAAAATATAAACTCTAAGATGATTTTAGTTGGGGTTCGGTCGAGGTAGATCCAAAAAAACACAAATTAAAAAAATGTATTTTTTTAATGAAGGATTATCTGCCAAAGATCCATTTGGATCTACCTCGACCAAACCCAAACTAAAATCATCTTAGAATAATATCTACGGTCAACAAACTCTCTTTTATAAAATATAAACCTTTAATGAAACCTCAAACGCAGGGCTATATCTCTATATCTAAAGTAGTTTTAGATTTGTAAACTTCTAATGAAAAAAAAAACCTAGTTTTTTCACTAAATTTAATTTCATTTCAATTAATGTAAGTCTGAATGATGATAAGTTATTAATTATGAATATAAGTGAATATCCTTCTATAATTTCATCTATAACTAAAAATTTCATGTACTTCATAGCTTCAAACCTCAGATATGTTTAATTTATTTTTAATTAAGTTAAATAAGTTTTCTTAAACATGAATAATAGGAAAAATGAATTACAAAAAATAAAATATAAATAGTTTATTACACATATTATTAAAATACAAATACAACAATATTACTTTACATTCACAAAAATATTTAAAAATCTCAAGATTGTTACTCTGCGATATGTTTCAAAATGATACAAGTTATTTAAGTAGTGCAGATAAAAAAAATAAAAAAAGAAAAATTAAGAATAGAACATGATAAGTCATCTTGAGAGTTAAAAAACTTATATTTACATTAGAAACTGAATATCGATAGAAGGTAATACTTGTTTTCAGGCCTGACAGGTAATAAAATACTGAGCGTGTCTGCGGTCAATCAGATGACAGATGGAAGATCTGGTTGCCGCTCGGGTGCCATGTGACGTCAGTTGAGAATTCTGAATTCGATGCCCCTCTTCCAGCAGTCCCCCGCGCCGCCAATGACAGACCCCCTCGGACAGAAGAAGCAGCGCGTCCTCACGAACCTCAAGGGGCCGTTGAAGTTCCGTCGCCAGCAGTCGCCCTGTCCGGGGACCCGGTACTTGACGAAGTGGGGCTTGGGGCGTACGGTGGTCGGCCGAACCGTGGTGGAGGTGCCGACTTCCAGGCCGTCGTCACTGTAGTCCGAGTAGTCTTCCACGGGGTCGGCGGGGCGGGACTCGGCCCCTTCCTGGGAGCAGGCGATGAGTGCGCAGGCCAAGAGCGAGGCGAGTATGCTGAAGTGTGACATGATCGCGACTGAGTGGCCCAACGCCCCCGCCTGTCCTTTATATCGGCGAGCTATCCCCGGCTACCGGCAGATAAACACGATAGAGCCGACCGCTTCCCCATCAATTGGGATTGACGCAACGGCTTTATTAGTTCCGAGGCGAATTCTAATAGGCACTTGGAGGGTACTCAGTAAATATGTTTTGAATTCCAGAGTCCGGCAGTAACCATCGCAACATTCTCATTCATAAATCTGCAGTAAACATGAGCTCTTTGATCGTACATAAAAGTTTACAGAGATACATTGTATATTCGATCACTTAAAACTATACATATTTAACTTGGTGCAATTTATCTTAGGACCGTTGGTACTTAATGTCATAAAATGCACAGACTTGCAGAAATGTGTATTAACAATATTAATACGTATGCACATTGAAAAGTTCATCTATTACAATCCAATTTAGAAAATAACAATCTATTTCTGTAAATCGTTGGATGAGTTTGTTTTTGACTGAAACAGGATGAAGCTCCCCTTTAATCGGAAACCAAATTTAAATATTTTTATTAGAAACAAGAAAAAATATACAACAGAATAGTTCTAGAAAGTTATTTAATTATTTTTAAACCATACGATAGTTTACTTTATATGTCATACATTCCATTGTCCGTCTTCATTGGTTTATGCAAACCATCTGAAACCAATGAAGACGGACAATGGAAGGTATGACAGTTCTATATTCATTGGTGGTGGAAATAACCTTTTAGATTATTTACTTTATATGTATTATAAAAAAAAAAAAAAACATTTAAGGGAAATATCCACGAGTTTAACTACAAGGATTGGAAGAGGCAGCCCTCTTACTTTTATATACAGAAACCAAATTTGCTATTTAGGTTTTCTTAGTTAGCAAACTGTCAAATAAATTATTTTGTATATATAAACCTATAAACCGGCGGGGGCGGGTTTTATAAGGTTTATTTAAAAGTATGATAACGTAATAATAAGTAGTATTTAAAAAATTAAACAATATTTTACACGAAAAATGTTATTTTTATCATTCAAATTCTTATTATCTTCTCAGGGAAAAAACATACATTTAGTCGTTTACACTTATTTATGTCCATTTTTAAGAGAACACTGGAAATCTCCTTAGTTCATCCGGCTCCTATAAGTTGGAACTCTTCAATTTTACTATTTTTGAAACTCACCCTCCTCCGTGACCAATTTCGACCAATGATAAACATAGAACTCATCAACTGTTTAAAAAAAATCAATACCGGATTAGGTTCCTTCATTTTTATAATCGCGACGTTAGACAACAGACACATCTACACACAAACAATAATTTTAATGGACCATCATTTTAGTTTTAACTATCAGTGAAGAATTTTTTCGAAAAAAAAAACATCAAAGTACCAACATGAATAGCCCAATTTCTTTATGGGATTTCTGATAGGATGATCAACATAATCGATATGAACATTGAGAAGTTACTTTCGTTCATTATGACTGTATCTAACAAATTACACCTAACTACATATATCTAGCAACATACCAAGCAATAACTATACCTTATACTTGACAACTAATAACAAATATACTTAACAACCAAACAAATAACTATACCTAACAAAAATAACGAGCATAGAGTTAGACTAATGGTTAAAGCTGAGTTTTCCGGATTTAAAAATGCAAAGAAGTGTTTTGAACGACATATCAAAAATTTAAACTAGATTATCTATAAGTTAGATAAGAACTAATTTACCAAAGCCCCTGTTATAGCTACACACTTGCATTGTAGCAAAGAAAATAAATATTTAATAATACTACTATTAAATGTATTAATAATTANTGTGTGTGTGTGTGTGTGTGTGTGTGTGTGTGTGTGTGTGTGTGTGTGCGTGTGTGTGTGTGTGTGTGTGTGTGTATTTTAGATGACCCCCTGACTTTCAACAACGTTGATCCATTTCGTATCCAGTTCGCGTATCAAATGCCCCTATGGTTTGACAGATGTACAAATATACAGTTTCTTATTACATACTTTTAATAAATAAATATCAATAAAAATAAAGCCGTATGTGTAATGTTTATATGGTCAGTTTTAGGGAAAAGAGGCAATCTGTTGGCTAACTATGTCATCGAGGACACTGGGTCATACTAAGAGGAAGTTCAGCGATAATGAATGTTTAAAAGTTCTACTTTGCTTATTTAATACCGTTTAACGATTTTAAGCAGCATTGACATTTTTAGAAAACTGAGAGCCCCCAACAGCACAAAATAATTTATTCAGGGGGCTGAATTAAATTTAAACGGGTTCATTCGGAGTAGAAGTTGATGCAAGATCACCATTCTCTTCATCAGTTGACTCCTAGAGAGGACCAGCCTAGGACTACTTCCTGTCAGGAGTGGCGCTCTCATAATAGAAATATTGCAGTTATCAGCTGATTTCTCTATAAAGTTTAAGTAACAACGACAAGACGTCCAAAAAATTTCTTCGGAATCACTAAACACTGATTATAATCAGTGTTTAGTGCTTAGTGATTCCGAATAATTATGAGAAGCTTGAAATAAGGACCTTAAAATATAGAATATTTCTTTATATATGTGTTTGCGTAGATACGATCTTAAACAACAGCAATTTTTAAAATTTGGAAAACAAATTTGGTGATATAGTTTATTTTTATACTGTTGGAATTAGGAAGTTAACTAAATTGGTAGATTAATTGTACTTTCAGGAGGAGGAGATTGTCAGGGTTCGGTCAAAGATTTATTATTAAGTAAAAACGAATTGGTAAACCAATATGGTTTTATTTTTGCCAACGTTTCGGCCTGACTTTCAGGCCTTCATCAGGGCTTTCGGGATGACGGTGGGAGAGAGTCACGAATTACGGTGCTCTAGTACCCAATCAACTATGGGTTAGAACACGCAATTCGTGACTCTCTCCTTCCGTTATCCCCATAGTCCTGAAGAAGGCCTTAAATTCTGGCCGAAACGTTGGCAAAAATATTGGTTCATCAATTTGCTTTTAGTTAATAATAAACATTTGACCGAACCTCGACTATCTCTTCCTCCATCAACGCTCCACCAATATCCCATTGAAAATTGTACTTTCATTATTATCATTAAATATTTAGAATTATTACTACTAATATCATTACGAGGAGTAGTAGATACAAAATATAAATTTCTGTCAATTGTAACAATAAATATATTATAAATATAAATACTCATTATCTTGCCGGTACTTCTTTGAGACTTACTAGTAGGTAAAGTCTTTACTTTTAAGTTTCTATTAATTTTGAAAATAAATTAACAATTGAATCTACTAATTTTTTAATAGACAAACACTAAAAAGTTTTAGTAACATTATAAGATAGTAGGGATTTAGTCAGGAGTGCGCGTGTGGGTGTGTGTCTGGATAGAATATATGTAAATATGTTTACAAGTAAATGTTTCAAATACACAGCAAACTTTTCAGAGTAGTTAATTTTCTGAAATAAGAAAATTAATAATTTGGTGACAGGTGGTAGACCATCAAACAAGAAGAGAAAGGTCGGGAAATCTGTCTAGGAAGAGATGAAAACTAATTTGCAAGCCAAAAAGTTTTATCATTCCCAATGTTTTGGCCAAAGTTTTTATCACTCCAGGGCTCCTTCAAGAAAATAGGGATGATGGAGGGAGAGAGGTTCCTGCTCTAACATGGCATTACTAATTTTTTAAACATCAAATTTAAATAGATTTTCATTCATATTGCAGAAGTATAGCTTTTAAGAGAATAGAGTAAAAATTTAACGAGGAAGAAGGAGATAACATTTGATATGCAATCATCAATTGATAACATAAAGGACGCAATTGAAGAAAGAAAAAAATTTTTCTTCCACTATCTAGAAATTTGTATGAAAGGGGAGAATGCCCATGACGCAAAACAATGTCTAGTTCATACCCTATGTGACAAGAGCCTTGAAAAGAGGCGAGTGTTGCACGGGAGGTTGGTGGCGGGCTAGCTACTCCGCTCAATGGGCACGTGGGGGACAAAGGGTGACCAGGAAAGACGAAGAGAGAGACATTCTTTCGTCTGACAAATAAACCATGAATTCGAGGAGCAAGAACTGCGTGAGCTGAGCGAATTACTCGGCAAAGCGGAATTCCACTTTTATTTTGAAATTTAAATGTCATCACAATACGGCAGAGAAATAAAGAAAATTAAATTTTAAACTTAATTTTATATTATTAGATGTTTTTATTATTATTAGAGGCGAGAGGGGAATTTTCATAACACAGTCGTGATCTTAGGGACACGATGTCCCCACTCGTCTTCATGATAGCACTGATGATGGCTTGCAATGTAAGCCGAAACGTTGACAGATAATTTGAGAAATATACTTTTTTTTTTTTTAATTTGTATTTTTTTTGGATCTGTCTTGACCGAACGCTAACAAAAAAACATCTAATAATAATATCTACGGTCAAAAAAACTCTTCATTTTTATTTAATATTGTGATCCACAGTCTCTAAGAGTAATATTTGTTACCAATTCAAGTTTTTCAGGCCATTCCGAGCTTCCAATTTACTAAAACGGCTGCTCTCCATATAATATAATAGTCGTTTTGATTACGATTAAATAAATCATGACTTTATTTACTTACAGACAAAAGTTGATTTATTAGTATCGAGTATATAACGTTATTTCCAACTATATTTCAATAAATAAAGGCTATTTTATAAAAAGGGGTTAAAGACCATCGATCACAAAAATATATATTTTCTTAGTGAATCTATTTGCGAGCGTAGAAGTCTTGAACCCAGCAAGTCATGAGTGCGTATGCGAAAGTGTTTGTAGTTGTTTCAAAAGAATGTATGCAATTATATTTAATAATAAACTTTTAAAAACTCACTGCAAATTACCTCAAATTGATAAAGAAATTAACAACCGTTTATTTTTCATTAACTCATTAAGGAAACCATTTCTGCCGTAGTTCTAATCGTTAAATCTACAGACCGCCTATTTTATGTATAAATGCTGGGTGTAATAAAAATAAAACTATTGAAACGATAAATGTAACTTTCAATATACTTTTAAAGAGAGGGAAAATTCGAGCGATATTTTAATGTTTTAGCCATTTTATGATATTAACTTACAAGTACATAGTGTAGCAATAAATTTGGCTTATTGCAAAGCCAGGCTTAATTTTAACCATTATACTCAGTTTTAAAGTAAATTAAGTCCCTTTTAGATTTAGATTTTTTATAACTTGATTAAAGTAAATTAGTTATGAATCATATAAGACTACAAACAGATGGCTTACAAATTTACTTAGTCTCTTGCAGTTTCCAACGAAAATCATCTATTTACTGGATAATCGGTGGATTATAAATAAGGGGACAAAAGTGAAAAGCCAAAGGCCTTATTCTTAAATTTATTAACAATAAAAGTCATTTAATTAAGCGAAATTGTGAGTTTTTTCTTGAATTTCTTTTTTAAATGCTAATAAATAGAAATTGTAGTTCTCTCAACCTATTGCAAATGAATTGGCAAGGCGGATTTTTCCGATGTCCGTGCGTCAGACCTCAGCGACTTTGATTGAGAAGGCATTTGACCACATCAATACCTTGAACAAAGTCATTTTCCGAATGCCTCATTCTGCAGGTCTGCGCTGTGGGTAACACTTCGAAGCCGACTCTCACCGTACAAACGTATCAAGTATCTGGCTGAGTAAATAGAAAACTATAGACGAAGTGTGGGTACATGTACAGTGCACTTATACGTTCAGATACAAATAAGATTGCTGCACGAGTCATAACTGACCTCTTCAGCCGCAGTGATCCTCAATCACGCCTATTGTTGAAGTGACAAATCCCACTCCAAAGTGAAAAACCCGGTTCAAACTCCCCTCTTCACATATACAGTATATACAGTATAATTTTCATTAGGAATTAAAGTATTTTCCTAACGTAAATATTTGCATAAGTTATTTCTATACTTGCAGCATATTCGAAGGGTGATATTTCAATTTAAGAAAGGAAATTTAATTCTACTTAATATTTTTTTATCTTCTCCTGATCGCTGCTTAATGTTTTATAGAAATTAATAAAATATTTTTTTTAAAAAGCACATTAAACTATTTATGATAATATGGATAATGGTGCGACATTGTCGTAATTATATTGTCCGTAATGTTTCAAATTTGTATTTACAATGTACGCATGTATGTGCATGTAAATACAATTTTTATCAGATGAAATACTAAAATACTAACAGTTGTAATGAGTTTTCTAAATCCATTTTTTTAAAAAGCCTTCTTGGTTAATGAAATAGACTATATACAGATAACCACACTATCACAAACACCCATGGCACTGGAATGGATATTAATCCACATACGTGTCTGGCCAAAGCGGCGGACTTTAAACACACAGCCAAGATTGAGTGACACAAACTGATATATTCCGCTAAGCTGGACCCTAAATCGCACGTAACCTCAAAAAAAAAAAAGAAAAAAAATGTTATTTACTTTCGATAAATGGACACTGATCTCTGAATGGGTTTTTGATAACTAGGATTTCATCTTCGATAAATATTTCTGGGAAGATTTAAAAAAAAAACTGAATATTCTCGCCTATTTATATAAAACTTATGGGATGAAAATATAATAATAGTAAATGCTGCCGCAACATAATGTGTCTTTCTATTGTTTTGAAAGACCACATTTGCATCAATTTAATTAATTACATAGTGAAGGTTAGACGTAATCACATTCATTAGTTTAATGGAATTTTCTTTGTAACAATCCTTTTGTTTTCATTTTCATCTTCTGGATTATTTAAAGAACACTTATAATGTATTACTAAAATAATAAAACGCCACAACTAGAAATAAATTAATTTAATTTTGTAAAATACTCAAAGATAACTTTTGGGTCAGGTCAAACTACTAAAAGGGCCTTGCTATAATTTTTTTTTCTCCAGTCTACACTTCAAAAATGGGACGTTAGCACAGACCAGAGAGAGGTTTTCATATGTGACTTAGTAGAAAACTCGTGACTTCACGAGAATTTATTTACATAAGAGAAGGATCTCACATAATATTAATTGCGAATACGAATTTATAAAGCCACAAAATTTAAGTAAAAAACATGCTCGAATTTAATGTACTTTGTAAAACATTTGCATAATATAACCGTTCTTGTGATAACCTATTCCTGTTTATCGAAAACATCGAGAATAATAGAAATAAAAGGTTAAGACTATCTTCCCAGACTTCTTAGGAAATTCAGTAAAAAAACCCATTTAGGAATGAATTGGAATAATACCACACAAACAAATAATCAATTATTAAAATCCTCCACTGTTTTTGTTTTATTATTATTTTCAATAAAAAATTTCGCGATTATTTTCCATTTACGCTTCTTATGATAATGCCTTTTCACTTTTTCAAATTTTTTCCTAATAGACACACACACACACACACACACACACACACATANTATATATATATATATTTCACACTGTGTCATAAGAACTAAGCCCAGTTTAATAAATTTGCATACACTACCCGCTCAAAGTAAGGGTACATTCACTAATATTAACTAAAAAAAAACAGCTTTATGTCTATGATCATGGAATTAGTGCAAAATATTCGGGGAGCATGGTCAGAGAAGTCCCTCACGCAGATGGTGAGTAATCTAAGCAGATATCCCATACTTCATTAAAGATGGCTATAAATGGGAGTAAATAACGAAATGTAATGAACAAGCCGGAGAAAATAAAGATTTCTCTAGAATGGCCCTGAAGGAAGAGTGGGAGAAGCGGTCACCCATCTTAGTTACAATCGTGAATGTCTTCCCTAACATAAGTTATACAGATAAATGTTATTAAATTACATTTTAATACTATCTATATTATAAAATTTTTCGTAACTGAAATAACAATTATTACGATTTCAATGTAAGCCCTCCTTCTAAACTTCACCCATCCCTCATCAGATTAAAACAAAAATGAGAGAGGTCACACATTCTTAAACATCGTGATAAATATACGTGATTTATTTTACATATCATAGAGCATAAATGTTATAAACCTCCATTATATACCCACTTTTTTTTTTACTTCTTTATCGTTACGCAAATTTGAACACAAATATATTAAGGTCAGAAATTTATTCTCTATCCATTCTAGTTATCCTCTAAACCATTCTACTCTCGACCGATTTTATCCAGTATTGAACTCATATAACGGTTTGTAAAAAAAAGATTATGTACTACATTTAGTTTCATTATTTTACAAATTGCGTGTGTGTGTGTGTGTGTGTGTGTGTGTGTGTGTGTGTGTGTGTGTGTGTGTGTGTGTGTGTGTGTGTGTGTGTGTGTGTGTGNAATTTGGTTTTATGATTTTTTAAATTGCGGACACTAGAGTGCATACAGACACATACATATATTTATTTGTTTATATAAAACTTTTTCATAGTAGAATCGTTGAAGATCATTTGAAATTTTTCATGACATCTACGTGAATATTTGAATTTTTCTGCGTGAATACATTGGAATATCTGCTGAAATCAAGTTTCAAAGCACTAAAAACACGTTTCAAATCTATTAAAAGACTTTTAAGGCTTTCAGGCTACCATTTAAAGAATCTGATACAAAAATATTATAAAATCATATTGTTTAATTGCATGGAAACGTAAGAAACAGCTTGTAAAAAAAATTGAGCTATGTTCCCAGCAATCATTTAGTCCAAGTCGTACAATGAACATATTACTAGTCAGACACCGAGCATGCGAAGTGAATAGGCCACTAAAATCCAAATCGTCAGAAAAACTGTAATATTTCATTAAATCTATCTAGCTAGAGTGGGTTTATATAATAACTATAACCAATCGAACAGATAATATGACTCACCTTGTGATTAAGATCCAAGACGTCCTCTTCGAGAGAAGCGTCAGAATATACGTCATCACCCGTGTCACAGGCTGAACTCCGGCCAGAGGAATTGAAGCTTGAACTCCGATTCAAGGGGCTGAAACAGAGAGAATAAGTTATATTCGACAGCACAAACTTCCTTATTTGACAGCGGTTCCTTTCAAGCCACTTTTAGATATATAATAAAAGAGGAAAAATATATTTTTTTAATAGAGAATTTATTGGGGTTCGGTCAAGGTTGATAGAAAAAATACAATTTAAAAAAAAAAATTTTTTTTTTAATAAAAGAGGAGATAATATAGGAGCAATCTGGCCTAGGTTTTTGAATATAGTTGCCAACTTTCTTATGTATTCGTAATTAATTGTATTTTATTGTTTTCTTTAAAATAGTTGATATGCTTTTTTATATTATAGCTATTTATATTTTCTTAATCACACTATAACGGTTATTTTAATATTTAACTATTTGTAAGCATGGTACTTTTCAATAATTTATACCATATAACTTATTTATTTATATTGTAACAATATGAATGATTTTTATATAGTGTCACTTTTCAGCTGTAATGTAGATCCTCAAGAAGGAATTAAATTTTCCGAAACTGTTGGCATTTTAGCCAAGACTATTTTACTCCTGTGACCGACACCCACATCCCACGTTATCTTTTTTTTTACGATCAAATGTCCATTGACAAAGCCTTGAACATTTGATTCAGGTGAAAAACTGTCCCCTCTCCCCTTCCTGATAGCCCTGAAGATGGCTTACAGTGTAAGCCGAAACTTAAGTAGATATTTAAAAAATACATTTTCTTTAAATAGTATTTCTTTCTTATTTTTTATTTTTTTTTTCAAATCAACCTTCACTGAATCCCAACAAATTTTTTACTAATAATCTCTACGGTCAAAAACTGTTCATATATAAATCAGGAATCTGACCGCTATTTACTTATACACCACTTTTTTTTACCGCATTTTTCTTTTTATACTACTAGCTGTTGTCAAATGAATAATTGACGAATACCGAATTATGTTATAATAATCTTTTTAACTCTCACGCTAACAAAATTAGACAATTATAGCCGACTTAAAGGTTCCGGGTTAATTTTATGATCTCTCTTTGAGACACAAAATATGGAAATGAAGAAAATTTGAGATAACTTAATATCTTAAAATTTAACTCATATTTTTTTCAATCCAAATTTAGGTGCTATGGAAGTTATAATTTTTATTAAACTATGGAACTCACTCAGATTTATTAAAAAAGCCCAGCAACTCTGATATCAGTAATAACAGATATTAAATATTCAATTCTTCTAAGTTCGAATGAAACGTGTGCTGATGACAGCCCAGTTTCTAAATTCAACTTTCCATTCTCAAACCCTATGAATATTTATGAAAATAATCATATTTCTAATTGGCAAAGGAGAAGCTCATATAGGTAATACAATTTTAATGTCGGATCCTTGCTAGCTAAAACTGAAACCACCCAATTAAATGACTTCTCAATCTCAACAATTTAAATTTAATGATATGTTGTTCCCCTTTAACTGAAATATCTGGAAAAGGGAGCTCCAAAGAGCTATCCGACTTGAAGTTACACGAAAAAACGTAAACGCGGCGACTTAAAAAAATTAAAATACTTCAACCCAAATTACATGTTCTGTCAAAGAGTCAAACTGCATCAACATTACACCTTTCAGCATAAGTTTGACAGATACAATCCTCTGTCAATAAACCAATACCGCACAGTAATAAATCCTTACACATCACATACCCCCCTTGAAGCCTATACTTACT
Organism: Oncopeltus fasciatus; assembly: GCA_000696205.2. NCBI lineage: Eukaryota > Metazoa > Arthropoda > Insecta > Hemiptera > Lygaeidae > Oncopeltus > Oncopeltus fasciatus. The sequence goes on from KZ806868.1 coordinate 900,389, forward strand.
ATATACTCTTCAATGTTTATTGAAGTCATTGCCTAAGTAACAGATTCATAGTTCTGAGAGATAAAGGAATATGAAAGTTTCACTTAAAAATCACTTTTAATAATAGTCAGTGCTCCTAAAATATAAAACTTTTCAGCATTTATTAATCAATAAATCTTGAGAAGATTATAAACTCAATTACAAAAAGCTAAATTAAAAAATTATGAATTTTGAGAAAAGCATTATTTTGTTGGAATTTGATAACTAAAATATCTCTTTACTTTAGAAATAGCTGATTCGTGTTTTCACAAAAATCCATGTTTAGGTTCAATCAAGTTTTAAATTTAAAACTAGAAAAGGTCGTTTCTATATTGGCTTTTAGAGCGATTTATAAAACTCAACAATAATTCTATCCTTCAGAGAGTAAGGGAATTAAATTCAAGGGATATTAAACATATATGTATCCGTTAATATCTCTATTGTTTATAATATAAGGGAGGGAATTTCGTTTTCGCTGCGGGTGATTTGAGCAATTTCAAAAGTCTTTTATATACGAGAAAAATAAAGGTTGATAGATTACATTAAATAAGTTAATTTCTTAGTAATGTTTAACATATATAAGTAAGCAACTATCCGGACTGTTGCTAAATAGAACAAAACAATAATTAATACAAATAAATTTGTTTTTAAATGACTACATACATTATTGTTCAATATAAGTAACTTAGCAGTCCATTGAAATAGTGAAAGCCACAAGGCCAGTCTATGACACCGGCCACTCGGAGTAATGAATACCCGAAAGGCATGAATATTGAATGAGTGATCTCCTGACACGAAACAGTTAGGTGGAACCCGCATAACTCTCCAGCACTGTGGGACAGCCACCCCAAAGGCGCTAATTTACAAATAGAGAGGTTGAATTTTATAAGATAAATAATTCAAAAGGAAAACACATCGACCATAAAATATTATTTGATATTACTTCTAAAAGTGGCCTTTATATACTTTTAGAATCAAAATATGCAGCAATGTATTTCCTTTAGTAAATATAATTTAATGTATCAGTTTATTTTTCAAAGCAGTAACTAAATTAGTACTTCCAAACTGAGGAATATCACAGAGGAAAGTGTGCTTCAAATAAAAAAATACTATACTTATTTGTTATAAAATACATTTTATAGATTAAAAATGACTTTGCAGTCAAAATTTAATTTAAATTTATTTATTTACCAGTGTGAATTATTCGAGGGATAAAAACGCTGAAATATATTATTCCTCGCAAATTTAATTACTGAGTGATTATTGGCATAAAAAAATTCAAATTTTAAAAACAATCTAAAATTTATAGGTATACTCTTTATTTATTCGTTTGGGATACTTCAAAGAGTTTTTATTTCTCATTATATATAGATAAAGTTTAAAAATCTCTATATGCGTACATCAATCTCTCTTTTATGACACAAACAAACACAAACACAGAACCACGCATTTAGTCCATGTGCTTGTTCTGAGGGAGTGTGGTAGTGTTTGGGCAAGAGAAAGATAGTGTGAGAAGGAGTTAACCAAACAATTAAATAATAAACCATACATTAAAAATTTTAAACTGCATTACCAATGAATAAATTTTAAATTTTACATTCTCCGAAAATTGTTTGTGTTATTAGGATATTGATAAAATCACAACTTTTTACGGAAGCTATTGAATCTCCTAACTATTGGGATCTATAAACGAATATTGCGTGACGTTTGTGCAATAGTCACAACATGCGATATATTTTAGGCTAAGGAATTCATTAAAGGAAAATTACATTTTAGACCTATTTGTTTACAAGCTTTTTTTGTAACTCAAATAACATTTAAACATTACCATCTTCAATTTTGGTCTTCCTCTGAACCCCATACTCCTTTTCCACCCCTAATTTTGACAAAAAATGAATTTTGTCAAGGGTCTGCAATGAAAAGCCTAAACAGTAAATTTACTAACCTAATTTTAAAAATATATAATTTTAATGAAATATGTTTAATAATTACAGTAATTACATTCTTAGAAAAAGCGTGTTCTTTTCAATGCATGATACAAGTGCTATTAAATTATAATATTTTACACCTAAATTTTCTATTTTCTGTAAAAAANGATTTGAGTACATAGTTGCATATATATTAGCGTGTATATATATATATATGTATACATATTATTTATCATATATTCATTCACATTAAGTGATACATTTTTTGTTCATTTAAGATTTTTTAGTTATCATAACATCGGGAAAAATCTATCATCAAATTTTTAAAATTTAACTTCAAGAAATATAAATGTATTTCAACCGAGGAATTATGTATTTCAACATTAATTTACATTTGAAAATTTTTAAAGTTGAATATACTATTAATAAAAAAGGTGTTTATAAAAATTTATTTGAGTTAATTGAAATTAATGGTAAATAATTATGGTAATTAGCTTATAACTGAATATTGTAAACAGATTAAAACATAAATTTCTGCATAAGAATTACTGAACTTGGTTAATAGGGTAGATTATACTTCTCAAGCATATATTCTTATTTAGTATATTAAGAGGATGAATGCTAGAAATTTTGCTTAAAATGGCAAAAAACAATCTACACTATTGGTACAAATTAGTGATACAAACTGACCATGTTTTGTTACAGAGCGTATTTGTTATAAATTATCGAACTATAAATTGTGGTATGAACTTTTAAGTATATGTAAGTGAGTTACAAGCGGGTGAGTTACAGGAAGAGGATAGAGAATAAAGCAATAGAGACACTATTGCTGAGCAAGCGATAAATTGATAGGTGGGGGTTACCTAGCCAGCGAAGACCTACTTTCTGCTGGTGGACTCTGAAGGGCTTCACACAGCAAGCCCCATAACGAAGGGTCGAGGGCTTGTGTCGGTAGTCAGTAACGCGCACTGTACTCTCTAAGGGGTGGGTGGTGGTGGGTGGTGAGTGGGGAGTGGGAGGCTTGCGAAATGAATAGTCCTCCACGCGGCATCTACGCAAGCTAAGCGAATTCTACAGAAACCTATGTATCTCAAATACTCATCTCTAAACAGACAATACCAAATAACACCGCTCTTTTTGCCTCGATTTTCTGAATATTTTATATCAAGTTTACACTTTATATTAAGTTTCTAAATATTTAAATTTTGATAATAACTGTCGCCGATAAATCGTAAAATTGCTACTCACTTTTTATTACATAAATACTTAAATAATCATTCAAAAGTACATTACAAAATATGCAGCCTTTTAATGAAAGTGGTTAAAAAATGTCTTGTTAGTCATCAGATAATCTCTCTCAATGATATCAAATGAAATAAGAGATTATTAGTAGGTTTTTTTCTGCCAATAACATTTGATCCAGGCGGCACTGCTTCCTCTCTCGCCTTCATGATTGCCCTGAAGATGACTCACAGTGTAACCCGAAAAGTCGGCAGATAATTTAAAAAAATACGCATTTTTAAATTCTTTTTTTTAAATTAACCGTGACCGAACCCGAAAAAAAACTACTCTCAATGATCTGTTTTTTCTGGTTAAATCCTTATATGTTAAATCCCCTTAAGTGTAAATAACATCGGTTGGATGATTTCAATTTCTTACTCAAATATAAAGTGCAATGTAGGCCACTAATCCTTATCAGGGGAATTTCCTAGTCTATAGATATTAATGCCTTTTCTGTAGTTGTTCGATTTCTTATTCTACCACCTAGAGTCACGGTTATGTCTGGAAGAGGAAGAGACATGTCCGACACGAAATGAATCGGCTTTCACTTTCCGATAAAGCCTGTCCGTAGTGTGTTTACCTAGCGCACGTGTTTACGACAAACTTCATGTCTATCCACAGTCCACGGTATTACACTGCTAATTCACAGGAATATGTCGTATTACATTGATAGTACAATTTCCGCTAGCTGAATTTCGCCTCGTAAATTACAATCATGGCAGATAGTGCATTCTATATGATAGCTATAGAGATAACAAATCGTACTTTCTAACAGTAAAATAAAATGAATTATAGTAGATATCGAAGAATTATCAACAGTAAAACTAAGTAAATATTTTACAGGTACTGCAAATAGTTATATTTAGAGTACTTTTTTAAATACAAAAAAAAAGATTTTATTTATAAAAATAAACACACTAAAATTATCCTGTTATATAAGTACTTGGTTTTTCTTCTACTCCTTAAGACTAATTATTCTAGATTGGAATTCATTCATGAGTCTGTTAAAAACTCACACACTGCGCCTTCAAAGTAACAATGACTCAGCCACGCAACATTCGGGTATTGCGGGTTTGGAGCTCATAAACCTAAAGCGTATTTAGGAGATACTTATTTTTATTAATTAATTAATTTTTTTTTTTTTTTTACGCGGATAGGCCATCAAATACAACGCAAATATCCCTTTGTACAGTTTCATTCTTATTCAGTTTTTAACATTTTACATAAACATCATTAGTTTATTACTTATTCTTCTTCTTTACCTCTCTTGCAACTAGTCTTGAAAGAGGGTCTAGAGTTAGCTTCCATATTACCAACGCTCCTAACACAGGGTAGGCTTATATTTCTCGATTAATGCTCTATTAAAGAGTGGGACTTGAACTCACATAACCAGGCTTAGAAGACCAGAAATTATCCTCTCAGGTAATCCACACATTCTTCTCCTCAACTAACTCAAATGAAAGAAATGAAATAGGTAAAATCTATTTTTGGAAATAAACTACTTTATTAAGCAATACTTGAAAATAAAACATCTCTAAAGATCAAATTTCTGCAAAACCCCTCTGATATTCTGAGTCATCGGGTAAGGCAAAGGAATCCTGTTCCATCCGAATCCCATCCATTAAGGACGGACTTTATTCAAAAAAGCAAAAAAGCTTGGCCAGAGGCAGGTATTTAGAACAGGGTGGCTACCTGTAGATATCCCCTCCATCCATGATCTTAAGCGGGGTTATATGGGACTTAAAAAGAAATATTCAATTTTGAATGATCCAAAGAACTTTTATAGTATGTAACCTAACTAGTGTTACTATTAGAATGATGAAGAAATAAAAAGCTCTTTCTCATTATTTTTAAATTAACAGTTTACTCATATTATTAGTAATGAAGAAATATATATAATTATCAAAAAATGAATAAAATATTCTCTGTATGTACTTTTGTGAGTATTTGTAAGTTGTTTTGATTTTTTTTTTTAAATAAGTATTGAAATTCCGACTACGATATGAGATTATTTTTTAAGGGTTACATAAACTATAGATCACATAATATGTTTGTAAATAATAGAGATTTTCACGTAGGCTTCGTCGGTCGTCAGATGTATTTACCATTTCATCTTCCGGGTTGGACCGAGTCAAATTGTTGTTATTTGGCGAGCTTTCGCACATCATGTGATGGCTTCTTCAGGGCTGAAAAGAGAATGAGAGTTGTAAAGAGAGATTTTTAAAAAGCCAGATGGTATATATTTACCATGTTTTATACACCAGGTGGTGTATAATCCCGGCTTTGTCCCGTCCTTGGGCGAAGTCTACCTTCCCATTGGCTGATACTGTGTTCTGGCGGCTGGTCTCTGGAGTAGTCAGGTAGCTGGTCACTGATTGGTTGGATCCTCTTGTCAACTAGCGCTGGTTTCCAGTTTTTGCTCAATCAGTATCCATCTTCCCTGTTGATATTTTTCGGATTCTTGGTTATTTCGATGGCTTCTCTGATGGTTCATCGATAGTAGTTGCTTTCCCGGGCCAGTATTGAGGCGTCTTCGAATTTGATGTGGTGGCAGGTGTTGACGAAGTGTTCTGCTAGAGCTGACCTTTCTGTGCGTCCGTGTTTGATGTCTGCGATGTGTTCTTTGAGACGTGTGTCTATCGTCCTTCCGGTTTCACCGATATAAGAAGTTCCGCAGAAGCAGGGAATCTTGTAAATTCCTGGAGTCCGAAGTCCAAGTTTATCCTTAGGTTTAGGAAGGATGTCTGTTATTTTTCTGTCCGTGTTGAATGTTGTTCTTATTTTGTGATTTTTTAGTATTCGGGCGATCTTCTCTGTTGTCCCTTTGACGTAGGGGATGGTCACTTGTCCTTGGAATTCTTCGGCTTCTCGTTCTTCCTTGTTGCGCTGCGTATTTCTCTTTCTCTGGATCTTGTCTATAGTGTTGCGGTCGTAGCCATTCTTCATGAAGGCGGTCTTCAAGTGTCTTCTTTCTTTCGGTAGTTGGGGTATAAAACATGGTAAATATATACCATCTGGCTTTTTAAAAATCTCTCTTTACAACTCTCATTCTCTTTTCAGCCCTGAAGAAGCCATCACATGATGTGCGAAAGCTCGGCAAATAACAACAATTTGACTCGGTCCAACCCGGAAGATGAAATGGTAAATAATAGAGATTATTATGAAAGTTAGTCATATAACTTTTGCTATAATAAGTTATAAGAACATAAAGCTCAGGTTATATGCAAACTTCATTTTTCAATTATTAGATTTTTTTTATATTGGGGTTCGGTCAAGGTGGATCCAAAAAATACAAATTAAAAAAGGTATTTTTTTAAAATTATCTGCCAACGGCTTACATTGTTAGCCATCTTCAGGGCTGTTGAAATACTTATCTCACCCTCATCATAAAAAATAAATTTGGCCAAAACCCTTATCTACAGATCACTCACACTCTCTGACAAGACATTCCATAGCTAAAATATTAAACGTGTAAGTGACATCCTCATCTCTAATGGTTTTCCTACAGACACCATTAAAAAACTTGTGAATGAATTCTTTATTTCTACTTCTCTAACTTTGCCCCTCCCCAAAATATTGACCTAATTATCCGTCCTCTCCCTTATACTCCAAAGCTTTCTGAAAATATAAAGAAATCTCTCAGAAAAACTCCCCCTAACCTTAAGCTTGCTTTTTCCACTAACAAAAAACTAAAATCTATTTACGCCATCCTTAAAGACCCCATCCCCCTTCCTAACAGAACCAATTTAGTTTATAAAATTCCTTGTTCCACTCTTAATTGCCATGGTTCTAACATTGGACAAACTAAAAAACCTATTTCCCGTAGAATTAATATCCATAAAAATTACATAAAGAAAAAATTAATAAAAACTGCCCTCACAAAACATGTTTTTCAAGAAGAACACACATTTGACTTCGAGAATATTAACATTCTTTTCACTGAACTCTACAAACACAAGCACCTTTTTATCTGAAACCGTTCACATTAACTTGCTAAACAATCCAGTTAACGACAGAACGGATATAGAACAAATTTCTTCAACTTATTCAAACTTTTACAACATTCTAAAAACCATTAGCCTTCTATCAAAATAAACCTGTCAAACATTTTTCCCAGTTCCAAAGTCACTTATTCCCAATAATACCCTTCCTTTTTTCCTTTGTCCTTTTATAGCCCATTTTGAAACAGGCCGCTCTCTCTTTGTACCCACTGCCTCTTACCCCCCACCCACGAGTCCTTCACAAAATTTTTTTTTAATACCGTTCCGTTCATAATGAAAATGTGAACCTAAGGACAGGACGTCCCCTCTCGTCTTCATGATAGTGTTTAATTGTTTTCTGTATGCTGAATTCTTCAACATAGCTTACTACATTCATAGTTTTGATATCACATTAAATTTAATTATGGCAAATCTATATTATAATATTGTAAATCACTTATTTCCATTTTCATTTCACCTTTACTTTTATTTGTATTCTCATGATATTGTATTTCAACAGACCTGAAGATGGCTTACAATGTAAGCCAAAACGTTGGCAGATAATTTTAAAAAAAATTATTTCTTTTTAATTTGTATTTTTTTTGGTCTACCGTGACCGAACCCCAACAAAAAACATCTAATAATAATATGTACATACATAAAAAAAACAACAAAAAAACACCATTTATTTTTTAATTGTTATGAAAATAAAAATAACACCTTATTAAGTCACGAGAAACAAATAATATTAAGAAGAATAGTTAATTTTTGGAAGACGCTGCTCTACCTAAAACTTTTTGATAGTAAAAGGAATGAAAGTTAATTATTATTAAAGAGCAGTATCTATACTATTGACAACGTAGGAAGACTTCTCTGACTCATTGGATTAAATTACCTATTGGAAGAAAATTCATAAAAAAGAACTTAATTAACTAGAAGTTTCAAATAATTAACAAATAATACCTCCCCAAGCTGCTGGGACCCAGCCGCTTCCCAGACCTGAGAAAAAAAAAAGAATAGGTTAATTATGTTATAAAATTTTAAAATATTTAAAAAACAAACAAAATTGAATAAAAAAGAATGTTTAAAGCTTTTCTAGAAGTATTCCTAACCTGTTTAATAGGCATAACGAAAATTCTGGGACCCACTACGCAAAAAAATTAGTAAGCATTTCTAAAACTGTTAATACATCAGTATTATGGTGTAGTTTCTAAATATGAAACGTCAATCAAACTCATTATTCGTTTACCTTCCACATTCATTAGTGGTCGGTGTAGTTAAAATATAAATGGTATTACTTCAATGGAAAGAAAAATCTTAAATATAAAATGTGTCCATGCCCCATTGTATCTATATATTTTCCTTAAGGAATGAACTGACATTATGGATGAATAATATACCGATTTTATTGTTGATTTTCTTATGTTATTTTTTCTATTCTTTAATAACTATTGACCGGTTTTGTCACATAATTTGTAAAAGAAGCCCTCAGTAAAAGGTCTCCCTTCAGGTGGTTAGAATTTTCCAGATTTTTTATTTATAAGTTTAAATTAGAAATAAAACAAAACATCCTAATATAGGGGTCTTCTGTCAGCTGGAATGCTATTTCCCCGTAGCTATGCTGAATGACTGCAGTGCTAGGGGCTAGGTAGAAGAAATCTCTACGAATGAAAGGAGATAACAAAGTGAGAAGTAGAGGCCTCTCAGCGAGAGAGAGGCACAGTGCCTTAGTGGCTTCATCGATTGCCTGAGACAATACCAACAGACACTTGCCGGCGTAATGGGGCTACGACCTACACTAAATCTCTTGACATCAGCCCGGCTCATTTGTCTCTGCTACAAGCATGGAACCCCCACTCCACTGTACGCGCGTTTGGGGGTTGGGGGGGGGGGGACAAGGACTACCAAATTAGTATTGTCTCGGAGTTTGAGTAAGAAGCATATTTCCTCTGTGGGCATGCCCTAACTCACTCAGCTGGACTTCGAGAATGGGATCGAGGATTCCTTATGCGTGAAGCTAACGATGAACAACGCTAATGTGCCAAGTAGTTTTACTCAAAAACATAAAATTAAAGGGGCTAGTACTAAGTTGTGTTAATCCACTGTAAATAACATAAGCCAGAACAAAAATGTATTCTTTAGAACAAAAAAACATAAATGCTGTCAACCCTTGGAAACCAGTTTATACTTTTCTTATTACAGTATTATAAAAGTATTACAACGTAATAATATAAATCCCACCAACCTTTATATCAATGAGGGAAAAACACCACATCATAAGTACTGTCTAAATGGATTGTCGTTTACTGAAATACAATAGCCATTTTTATTTGTCTATTGAGGATTAAAAAAACTCTTGCACAGAGACAAAGAACACTTAGCTGTGATATTTAATACTAAGATTTCTAACAGGTCAATAATGATATAATGGGATGGGTGAGGTGGGGGAAGCATTCAACCCTTATACATTATACGGTATGTTGCGTATTATGTATCTCAACACCCGTAAAAGTCATGGAACATACATATTTTCACCATACTTGGTGCTTCCGCTAGATATTATCGGACCTCCAAAAAGTAAAACTTAAAGGCGGCTAAAAGAAAGGCTTAGAAATAATTTGGACTAGAGCTGAAAAACAATTATTAAAAAAAAATTAAAACTTCTGGCACGCCTAAATAAGACTGATGAGTAAGATCCAGAGCTAGCAAAGAGTGATGAACAAAGAGCAAAAGGATGAACACAGCAAGCTGTGTGTCTGAGGTAAGGGAAGACTGGAGGCCTAGGGGAAGTATTTACAGTAAAAGAATTTAATTCTGATACAGCAAATAAATTTTACAAGTGCGGGAGAATATGAAGTAGCCATAAGGTTATATGGCGCTTGGTTCTGATGACTTTGCCTCCGAATTTATCAAATATGTGGTGGAAATTAGTTGATTAAAAGCCATGAGCTGGCTTTTCCAAAAGTACTGGAAGGGAAGCTAGGAAGCGTTTCACAATTATTGTCTCATCCGCCATTTGCCGGTTATATATAAGATTAATACAAAGAATATAGAATAAAAATTGAAATAGCTAAAGTGCAAATGAATAAAAAAAAATTAGTGAAATAATATTAAAAATGTCACCTTGAAAGAGCAAAAATGGATGGACACTCTTTCACTCTCTAATTTTAGATAATCTAAATAACTTTATNTAATACCACATATACAGATATATATATACATACATATATGGGTGTGTGTGTGTGTGTGTGTGTGATTTATATACACACATAGGTAGATAAATTTATATAAAAAATAATCTGACGAAGGGAGAGATGTCTCCATTGTAAAAGAACAGCAAACTGCCGTCTGTACAAGGCTGAGGATATCCTCAACTTTATTTGTGTACGTCCCATCCAGAAAAAATCTGAATTAACATCTTGGGAGGAATATGTATCGGAGGGCGAGACTATCATCGGTCATTCAAACCCTCCAGGTCAACTATAGAATGGAAGTAGGAGGTCAAATCCGCGAGCAAACATGGCCCAGAGAATAATGAAGTGGTTTTTTTTTTTTTTTTTGCTCCTTGATCTTTGAATATTTGAATTAATTAACGTCTTAAATTGAAAATGTTATTAAATAATGACAAAATTCAGGGAACGTAATAATGTATTTGTGAGGTATTCAGGTGATTGAAACCTGTTCAAATAACTTTGACTTGCAACATTTTTTTTTTTTTTAAATATAATTCTAGTGTTATTGTATGTACTACATAAGAAAATAAATTTAATTTATTATTATTATTATTAAGAGGATCTTAGCAGATGAGTAGGCAGGTTGGTTATAGGCAATACACCTAACTTTTTTAGACTCTCGACTCAGCCGAAAATATGAAAAGAGAAAATAATACCATAAAATTTCATAAGTGATATAACTGAGTCCAGGCTATCCATTTATACACGGTTGTCATACAAAGCGACAGGTTGAGCCCCCTTCTATACATAATATTTATGGATGTCATCTAGTGAGCACTAAAAGGAGGACACCCAGATTGGATCTGGGCGAGAAGGGACGTGATCCCTGTGTTGGCTCAGACACTGATAGGCAAGGATGTTATAATACATGTAGCGGCCTCTAGAGAGAAGAACTGCAGCTACGCGGTAAATGTCTCCAATAGTAACGGATGTAGTGACATTGTTGTCTTGAACAGAGACTTCTCTCCACTCTGAGATGTGAACAAACATCTCCCTCGGAGTCGTCTTCTACATTCAAATGGAGAGTTTCTGTTGTTGTTGGGTTGGGGTTCGGTTAAGGTTGATCCAAAAAAAGACAATTTAAAAAAAATGTGTATTTTTTGTTATCTGCCGATGTTTCGGCTTATATTTTAAGCCATCTTCATCAGTTATAAATTTCTGCTCCAGATGGTAACACCACGACCCCTATCGCCTTCATGATTGCCCTGAAATGGCTTACAATGTAAGCCGAAACATCGGCAGATAATAGAAAATACATTTTTTTAAATTTATTCACCATTTCATCTTCCGGGTTGGACCGAGTCAAATTGTTCTTATTTGCCGAGCTTTCGCACATCATGTGATGGCTTCTTCAGGGCTGAAAAGAGAATGAGAGTTGTAGAGAGATTTTTTAAAAATCCAGATGGTATATATTTACCATGTTTTATACACCAGGTGGTGTATAATCCCGGCGCGGTCTTGTCCTTGGGCGAAGTCTGTCTTCCCATTGGTTGATACTGTGTTCTGGTGGCTGGTCTCTGGAGTAGTCAGGTAGCTGGTCACTGATTGGTTGGATCCTCTTGTCATTTAGCGCTGGTTTCCAGTTTTTGCTCAATCTGTATCCGTCTTCTCTGTTGATACAATTTTTTTAAATTGTATTTTTTTTATCAACTTTGTCCTTACCCCAACAAAAACTCTCTACTAATGTTATCTTTTTCGATTCTGGATGGAAAATTCACTTTCCCTTTATGAAATTAGCGCAGTTTTTCATTCCTATTGTCAATATTATGCTCATTACTCAAAGAATATATTCAAGAAGATAAAATTCCAGAAGAAACCTGTATTTCCTCAGTTAGAATACAATTTTTATAAGTTAGACGTAAAAATGAGGTATTGATCACTATCCATAATTAACTGCTAATTATTATTGATTTTACAGTCTATAGGTAGTTGGAATTTCACAATCAGGTTTTTACAATGGCGCAATGGGAATTGAATATTCAGGCGTGTAACTGCAGTCGAAATTCTTAATCGTAATGAAATTTATAACAATAATTTAGATTGCATACTTAACTTATGCAATAATTTACACTCTAAGATTTCTATATATATATATA
>KZ806869.1:10124-22311 GCA_000696205.2 Oncopeltus fasciatus
ATTTTTAAAAATATATTTGAAAATACATTTTTTTTTGGATTTGTGCAGACTTATTTAAGCTGTGAAAATTTTAATATCAAGCTCAACATTAATCCCAAATGCTCGTTAGCTAATAAAGAGATAATTTGTGTGTGAAGTTGGAAAAAAAATTTTTACTTGTGATTAATTTCACTGAATTCAATCAATTTTTAACATTGTTTTTATCTAAAAAAAAAAGCTTTAAATATGATAGGTAAGGTTTCTGATTGTCGGTGTTAATATTCAACTTCAACATTAATTCTAGCTTGAGTAGTCTACACTATATGATTTAGTAATAATATATACAATGACTCTGAGGCTCTCTGACAACTTTCTCTTCGTCAGACCTGTCAGATGATTACGGTACACACAGAAAATAAACAATGACCTAAGGTACAATGACCGGCGTGGGCCTAGGATAGGTTGGGTAACCTTCTTAGCCCCGCCCTTCTGACAAGGCGTTCCCCAGGGCAAATGCCTCGCTACTGGGCTATCCATTGCTTCCTAAGAGAATGTAATATTTCAATTAGTAAATGGATCTATATTAACCAATAAAGTGGTATTTCTAGAAAAAAAATATAAAGTATGGTTAGAACTAACTTAATATACTAGATCTACTGGAGAAAGTACTGCAGGTAATATATTATGTGTATTAGTATTCAAGATTGTTATTGTTAAAGCTCCAGAAAAGGAAGGGCCAATGAAATGCTTTGACTACCGAAATTCAGAAAGATCATTTGTAATGCAACTTCCAGATTCATTCATTCTAGAAGAACTAAGGACATTATGAAAGTCTCAGGGATCAGTCTTCGGGATATTCCCGTCTTTGATCATCCACCTCAAACCAAAGCTTGTCTATCGATAAAAAATTGGTAACTTAGAATTGGATGGCAACCTGTTGATAGCCTCTTCCTCCACGACTTTAGGTGGTTCCAATAGAGGTTAACACTTAATAAATGAAAATTCTATAATTAATTATTATAGGGATAAATATCAAGTTTTTCCTTAAGGAAGGGTACTGTGATTTTGAACACCAACTCAATTGTGCCTTGCTATGAGAAGAGAGCACTCTACTCAAAACCACAGTTAATGAGCTACATTTTTAGCAATGTTAGATCGCTGAAGATCTGTTGATATTTTTAAAAATTTGCATCATTTTATCATCTTGGACAACTTTATTTCACAACTGAAATCTGTTTAAAATATTGACTCGTAGTATACGAGTTTACTATAATGAGTTGATGCCATATTGTGGTTATTTTATAATACTGTACTCTTTTCCTGAGGATATGACATTGGCCGATTAGGTTCCGTATGCACTGGGAGTAAAAGGGAACACAAAGAGTAGCAGTATAGGATTCACAATCGATCTACAAGGATCCCTAAAGTAATGAGGATATCATGTAGCAATGACGAGCAGGTGAGGTCATTGTGGTCATTGCATTACACAGCGAAGAGAAGTCTAAGGAGAAATGGCATTGGGAAGAAGAGCAACCTACCGTTCGCTAAAGATATGGTTTAGAGAATGCACAACGTGGGGAGTACCTAAGTTCTGGATAAAGGGTCCGATGTAATTAGCAAAGGAGAGTTGGAGGCAGGACTGCGGAGGGAAAAAACAAGATGGCAGATTCCAGAAGACAGGGGCGATGACGCAGCCTCGTACGTGCTGGAGCCTCCTTGAACGGTGAAAGTCAATTGGATCACTAGGTCGGCAGACACTTCCGATTCCCAAGTACTCCTGGAAGCCAAGGTCACTTCCTCCTCTGGAAGGCCTTGCGAGGATCTGAGTCAGACCAAGCCTTCCATACACGCCCACTGTCTGCAAAACAATCCTAATGTTTACATGACGACCTTTCTACCTTGTAGTTGGACTGATTTCTGATATTTTGTTAGTTTCTACATTCAATCATAATATACTAATCTACTAATCCTACCAGAGAATTTGTTTTTAAATGGCAATAAAATAACTTCCCTACTTTAGTTATAAATAATATCAGTATTTTTAAGTGTAGATACATATGAAATGTGATAATCCTATTACAAACCATGCTCAGGGCCAACAAACTATTATCTATGATCTAATATAATCATAGGCGGTGTTACATACCAAAGTAATCAAAGTAAGTCCTTATCCAGGACTAGTTAAAACTAATAGAATATAATATAATATTTATTTCCACAAATCCACTATAAAAATATATTAGAATTTAGATGCATGTTATTCATGTAATTTACATATTTTACATCATTAACAGCTGTATGTCAAACTAAATAAAAAATGTGAAAATCCACTAATAAATCCATAATAGTGATGGAAATAACTCAGCTTTTAATATAATATTATATTAAATATTATAAATAAAATCACTTAAATAAAATAACTTGCTATTACATACATCACAAATACTTAATATAACTTATTTGATCAACAGATGAGGGCTATATTTCAATTTAAAAAAATATTTTACGAAGTTAAGTTCATTTTCAATTGCACTCTTTAAAGTATTAAGGTTTTCTTATGCTTGTAGTTATTGCGATAAAAATTATACAAAGCCACCTCAGCAAAATCCAATCGTTTATTTCGGATTTGGCTGGGATAGCTTCGACTGGTCGAATATTCTTGTTTTTGTCTATGATTGTGATGTATGCATAAAGAAACGCAGTAGTCATAATTTTCATTAATTTGAAACGACCTCACTAAGAAAAAGTTTTAAAAATCTCTTAAGCTTATTTAACGTTACTCTAAGGGTAGTCCATATAGTTTACACTGTAAAATCCCATAGTATAGTAAAGTATATACTTAGTAATTTTTAATATATAAAAGTTTCTTTAATACATATTAGCTTTTAAAAATTTTCTCTTTATTTCAGTTAAATTTGGTTCCCGATTTAAATTTAGGTCGAAAATTTCTCTTAATAATTTAGTATTTTCGATCTCTTTATGTTATGTATCTTTAAAATAATATCTAAATGTTTAGGTTTATCACTTTTAATTTTTAAAGCTTATACAATGTGATTTTGTAGTATTTAATAAACGTTTAATGTGTATTAACAATTTATTAAGAACTGAATGTGTGTGGTTTTTTTTTAAATAACCAAATCTTTATTTTTTATCGCAATAAAAGTACAGTCGAGAAACCTGTAAAAAAAAAAAAAAAAAATTGTTGGGGAATAAAAATTAAGGAAGGTGATTTTTGTATGCAATAGAGACAACAAAGGGCCTAAAATTGATCCCTGAGGTACAGCTCAATTCAGATTAATTTCTTTGAATATGTTGATAGATTCATACATTAGAAAAACTCTATTTTATAATAAGTTCCAGTGTCTTAAACATTTACTAGGCCGCTGCTTTCCTATCGATCCTCATTAAATAACTTTCTTCAGCAGAGATAACTTCCATGCTTTGATGAAGGCATTTATTAGATTTCTAATGGATCGAAAGGAGAAAACATTAATAACTAGAATCACTACAAATTGCCATAAGAAAGATTCAGGACAGTTTTAGAGATCTACCTAATCGAATGAAACTAGTAAGTATCGTCTTCGTTATGTGGAATGATACACGGAGCAACAGTCAAGTGTTTTCCTAAGTTTGGGCCACGCCCACAAGAGGATGTGACAGACAGACTAGATCTGGAAGGGCACACAAAGAAAAGGAATAGGTTATTCTGTTGCTATCTGGAGAAAAAAAAATTAATAACACATGAATTAGCTTGGATATAACGAGGATCTACATAGATATTACGTGTTGGGGAGAAAAACATATAGGGTCATAACATTATTATTGTGATGAACCTCAGGCTTGTGTATATGTAAATATATACATATATGTGTGTGAGTGTGTGTGTGTGTGTGTGTGTGTATAATGTTTACAAAAATGTTTCTTAATAGACTGAAAATGCCGTGTTCAGTATGTCAAATAATTAAAAATAAGCCCTTCTTATCCAGGAGAGAAAACTCATTCCAAAAATCATCCCCAGAAGAACTTGGACTACACAAGATATTGATCTTAATCCAAATTAAATAAAACCATACAAAATAAAACATTAACCATACCTTTGGAATACATTTGCTATAATAAATAATATTGTTCTTAATCGCACCAACTCCTACATTATTAATAATTTATTATAAAATACATAATTTAATCAAAAACTTATATATTATTCCATGTAACATGATACAAATATTTCACTTAATTCATATAATAAAATAATTAAATATATTTGTATTATTCATTAGTTGTTAAAAATAGATTTTGTTAGGATTGGAAATAATCTTTAATTTTATAAATTGTTTTTTCCAAGATATCTTAGACATTTTATTTTAACTATATATTTACATTTAATTCTCCAAAGTAAACTGTTGTATCGAGAAGACAAAATATGATGCAATTTTTTTCCGAATAACATATTTATGGGTGCCACTGATCTCTTGTCGCAGTATTTATTTACGACATATGTATGTTGTGCATGCATGTATTGAGATGTTGTGTAAGTTGCCATATAATGTATGCTATTGTTTAAGCACTGAATATTCTTTATAGCCTTAAGCATCAGTGAAAATAAAATCATTTATTTAGATGTACCTCTGTTATTAACCTTTGTTAACATATTTGAGGGAGTTTGAAGCTCTATAATTTCATTAGTCTGTTTTGTTATTAAATGTTTTGCTTATAAATTTATTGTTATGTTCTCGGATTTTTCTTATAAATGCTTTAGTTTTAAGACCTAAATTATTCTGCTGATTAATAATACAAACTCATATAATACATTTATCCCATATTTTCCATCACTGCTTTAAATATTTATTATAGACTCATCTCATTAAAACATTCAAATATAATTACACAAAATAATAAGATATATTTAATTACCAAAAATGTATCCATTCTACATAAGAAACAGGATAATTAATACCTACATCGGGAATAAGGAAAATCGGAATGAGCTAGTTTACCTTGAAATCCATTGGGAATATGGCCCCGATACATTGATAAGCACAAGTTCTCTTTAATGAAATTCGCTAATGCTTGACCTGTCAGCAAATATCCAACCTCCCTATCTCACCTAAACTTCTTTCAAAACTTCTTATTCCTTATCATAATTATAACTCTAATATTTATGAATCAATAGAAATAATTTATATTGATACAATACATTTTCTAATAAGGAATGAAAAGAGATTCCACATGTGCGAAGCTTCATCAAGTGTTGTATACTTGATGACTTGCCATTTTCTTCAACTCATTTCATCCAAAAGTTAGTGTGGGTTAATTATTTACAGATACCCTTCGTGTGTCCTAAAAACTCAAAATTTCTTTTCCCATTTTGTCATTTTGACGCCAAAATTTTCAGTGCTTACTTGATCATCTCTCTTCTCTTGAGCACCCTCTCTTCTCCCTCCCCCCCTTCATTCTTTTCCCTCTCACTCTCTCTCTCTCTCACTCTCTCTCTCACTCTCTCTCTCTCTCTCTCTCTCTCTCTCTCTCTCTCTCTCTCTCTCTTTCTCTCACACTCACTCACTAATAGTTTCATTCTCTTCTCACAAGTGGCCTCTATCCTCCTCAAACTTTCTGAAATCAAAATGTTCTGAATGTGAACTCTTCGTTACATTTCAATTTTCTTTACTACTTTTATTACTCTTTATTCTATTCTTTCCTAAATTTTCCATGCGCTACTTATTAATCTATGTACTGTGTAAAACGCAGACTTCCTGTCTACAAGTTGCAATAACTGTATTTAAAAATTCCTTCCAATATTAATGTCTTAACATCCATTCATCTCTTTCTTCTAAATCTTTTGCGGTTTTTGTAGTTTTGGTGACCGAAAGAATACATTCGTTAATACATTCCATACTTCTTTATGTTCGCCTTTTTCTACACTCTACATTTTTTTTTCTTTTTCCATTGTTTTCATAAATCATTTAGTGATCTTTCAAAATTTGTAACCTTATTTTTGCCTTTGAAGACTATAAGGAATTGTTATTTTATTCAAGAGCATATGGGAGTTTGCATAAGAGAAGATTGTGATAGAACAGCTGAAAGTTCCAGACAAAGTTTATTAAGACTCATATGGGTCACTATTCAAGAAAAAGAGCGGCAGAAAGAAAAAGCTTCTATCAACACATTCCTGGCTTCGAAAATAGCGGAAAAAGCTTAGATCATGTGTATCCAATAGACTACACAAGTGTGACGTCATTTGCGCGGGAATAGCTGTCAAAACAGGACTTCTAGGGAAAAACAGACTAGATAACCTGCCAGTTACCTCCCCCTCCTTACTGTCAGAGTTTTGTTCGTATAGAATTTTGTATAATGGCACAATATGCACATTTTAAAGTATTTGGCGGTGAATTCATAACTATTTAAAAAATTCAATACACAGCATTTAAAATTATATATCGCTGTGAGAGAAGTAAAGCAAGAAAGGAATACTGAAAATTTTTTAAATTAAAAAAAAATTGTAAACACACTCAACACACAACAAATTTAATTTTTCTATATTTTGTCAATAAGTATTTTACGTAAAAATAATTTACATTATATATAATGTACATACAAACACACACACACACACATATATATATATATAGAAAGCGGCTGCGATATATAGTAATCAAGAACAGGTGGGATTTAGAGTGCAGTAAACACAAAAAAAGAAAGAATCACAAATAGTAAAATTTTCGGGGATCTCTTGCTTTGAAAAAAAAACTAATAATTAATTAAAATCATAACATGGTGTTTAGGAATAAGTTCAATGGGTCTGTTGGGGATGATTTTTGTCTTTTGTGCAGAATTAGATGATAGGGATATGCTCCCCCTGTAAGGTAAAATACTGAAATTTGAGGGGGAGGGGAATGGGAGAGTAAGGAAATACAGTTATTGTATCCCAAGTCGATTCCTCAGAAATAACTCGCTGAAGTGTCAGTGAAGAGTTCGAGTGAAATTCTAAGACGAAAAATTGTTCTGAGGGTCATTGCGTTGCGTAACATTGTTTTTGCGTTTCGTTGGGAGATAATGGCCAGCGTAAACACGACTCCATACGTCATACACACTTGCCAAGATTACACAGATACCGATGAAGACACAAATTACTACATTTAATGTCGATAAAGCAAGGGATTTGTATGGAATAATCACTCCTACTATTAAAATAAAAAATTATTAGAGTAGCCAAATTAAAAGAAATTTCAGTAATGAGCGACAATCACTAATGTGTTCAGCGCTATAAATCGTAAGAGATTTACCTTTAAGTAATTTATCTTTGTCAGAACTTTGACATATTTAAGATAACATCAAGTTTTAAATTTTAAATTTTTTAAATTAAATTCTTGACAAATTCTACATGGTATATGTATAAAGAAAATTAAAGGCAATAAAATAAAAATATATAACTTTGAATGGAACAATTTTTTTGTATGACATATACATACATGTCTATAATACATATTAGGCATTCAATAATGTCTCCTCAGTCGCCATCTAGCGGGAGCTGGATAAGCAGATTTCTCGCAGCTCTAACATTTCTCATAGTTATATATGCTTATAAATAAAAGTTTGTAAGAAATTTTTTGTATGACATACACAACTGTGTGTACATACATGTATATGATACATATTATACATTCAATATCTCCTCAGTCGCCATCTAGCGGGAGCTGGATAAGCAGATTTCTCGAAGCTCTTACATTTCTCATAGTTATATATGGATATAAATAAAAGTACATAAGGAAATAAATTTGTTAATTCTCTAGGCCAGAAATGGCAATGTGTGTAAAAGGATGGCCACTGAATCTAGCCTAGAAGAAGAGTGGGGGGAGTATTCAGTCATCCATTTACTACAGTAAATATCTCCATTAATGAGAGTGTATTTTCGAAAAAAGGAAATACGGTAGAAAATTAAATTTTTCAGCCATACACCAACGTTTTTGTAAAAAAACAAAAAAACAAAGATATATAGATTATAAATTTTTCCTATCCTCTAGACACCCTCCCCCCCCCCCTTAACGTAATGAATTTATTCATGAATTTCCAACATAAACCCAAAATACCTAATTTGCTTTCTATATTTTACTAATTGGAAGACCCGGCCAGCATTTTCTAATTAGCATTTATTTATATTCATAAAAAGTTCTGATATACATTTTTCATAATAATGTAATGGGATAAGAATGCTATAAAATAACAATTTACAGAAATTATGTACAACAATTATTGACATAAACAAATAATAATTAATATTTTAGTGAGTTCAATTTTTTCAGTAATCAATACATCTGTATGTGTATTTATATATAATATTTAACGGTGCAGGTTTTTAGAATCGTTGACGACTTTTTGTTACATGTGAATAGTTAGGTCATAGTCCAGCATGAATATATTTATTTCCTTAAGGGTTCTCTGCTAAAATATATTTAAAATAAAAATATAAATTGTACTTATTTAAAATGTATGGTAAATTGAATTACTGAAGATATTTGAGAATGTAACTAGAAGATATCAGCCCACAATCATGTCAATGCCTTCCACTTGCGTTCATTGAACTTTCTGGGTGCTCTACAAGATCAAATGGTAGGTACTTTGTTGTTTTTAAATCTCTATAATGAGACAAGAGAAATGTGCTTTGATTCCACTTTCCAAACTTGTGAAATTTCGAGTAATATATTTCATAATATTACCTTTTCTCCCGTCCGTAGTACGTGTAGTGACGAATCGTCATCTTCTGAGGTTTCCGAATATTGGAGATCCCAGAATCTGTCATGATAAGAATCCGAACAAGCTATAAAGCGCAGAGAAAAGGGCCATCTTGAAGGGCGCACTAGATTTAGCTCTTTCGACCTTTGCTCCCATCCGTAGTACGTGTAGTGACGTATTGGCTTCTTCAAAGGTTTTCGAATGTTGGAGATCCCGGAATCTGTCAAGATACGGATCCGAACAAGCTATAAAATGCAGAGAAAAGGGCCATCTTGAAGGACTAACTATATTTAGCTCTTTCGACCTTTGCTCCCATTCGTAGTACGCGTAGTGACGTATCGTCTTTTTCGAAGGTTTCCGAATATTGGAGATCCCAGAAGCGCAGTAGTATGACGTTCTATCTCCCTTTACTTGACACACACATTGTCTACAAACTTTCCTAATTGTGTGTAACGTATTGTTTTATGTTTAATAAACAAATATAATTTACCAGTAATAATAACTCTAATATGTTTTATTCTGTTTCTATACATAATAGTCTATAAATGTTTACAAAACCATATCTACTACTAAGTACCATATTTACTAATGTAAATGCTAAGATATACCACTAGATTCCTGCAAAAAAATATGTTTTTCTTCACGTTCTAATAAATAATTAAAATATCTTAGAAACATTTTTGAATATATTTTAGCCCTTAAATAAATATTTTATACTTATTTTACTATTAAATCCTAAAGTGCTTTAGTTTTTAAATTTTTCAACTAATTAATAATATATTGAGTTGGTAGAGAAATAGAAATCAATATTATAGTAACGCTAATGTTTGTATAAAATGATATGTTCATTTTATTGAAATTAAAATGCAATAAATAATATTTATTTTAATAATTTAATGTGTGCTAGAGTGTCTATGGGTATATAACTTCAGTCAGATAAGAATTTCTTCAAAGACCAAAAGCAAATAATACATACAAAAACAACAACACACGTTTATCAATACATTTACTCACAGAGACACGTAAGTTTTATTCACAAGATGCGCTCTGTTTTAACAATTAGATTATGCAATTTCATCAATGATTTATTTTATTACTTTATTTAAAATTCTATTTATGTAAACTTATTTTAAAAGTAAGTTTATTTTAAATTCTATAATGTCCATAAAAATAATATACAAACATGACAAGACTAAATATATAATGCTTGCTACGTAGGAGCTGCTTGAAATAAGAATGTTTCCGTTGATCATTGAAAAATGAAAACTAAGGGAGTGGCGAGTTTGATATTGCAAGCTGCAGAAGGCAATGAGTACAAATAAGACCAATAAGGCTGGCTGTAGACCGTCCGGGAGGGAAGAATGGGGTCATACTGGAGAAATTATTGAGGGTTTCGGCCAGGATCAGAAAAAAAAAAAAAATTATTGGGTAATTCATGGATAAGCCCTATTGTTATATAAGTGTATTGTTATCTTCCTATGAAATTTACCGACTAACCCCCACCCCACCACCTTTCAACGGCTGTCTCTCAGTTTAGCTCTGCACTCTGAGATGTGACCATAAACCTTCCTCGGAGATCGATCCATACGACACTAACGGTACATATAAAGTTGATTTTTTTCTTTATATTTGTAAAATTAAATTTTGAAATTATTCTATATACCTTTCTTTTTTTTTAAAGTGCTTTGTGTGTATGGTATTTCAGCCCTTATGAGGATTAAGTTAAGTCGAAACGTTGGCCTTAATAAAATAATTACCCAATAGTTTTGGAACATTTTATTTTTCTGATCCTCGCCGAAACACTGACTAATTTATCCAGTATGACACTCGTATATAATAAGTTTAGTATAACCTCTAATTATTTTGTAGTTTGAAAATATCTCTTAGATATGCGACATGAATGATAAAAATATAAATACTAGAAAGTTACTTCTACAGTTATTACTTGTATAATTTAATTTCAGTATCTCTTGTCAGTAACGAATATATTAAATTTTTTTCATGTTGGTCATTACCCCTACTTCTCCTCAACTGATTCCAGCCATTAATGAACTTTTAAAAATGTTTGCAAAATTAGACTTACTTCATTCGTTAATTGCTCTCTCGGGAGCTGGGGAAAGTGGGTTCCAGAGACATTTAGAAAAGTTCCTATGGCCTCTAATGTCCCAATATTTTGCGTTCTTCTACGCCTCATTCAAAGCTTAAACTGTATACTACGAAGTATACTATATATAATTACATTTTTATTATGATTTCGCGCATTTTCAAAAGAAAACCGTCAATTATTGATCAGGCTAAAATCCTAATTCATCTTCAATAATAAACACATTAAATCTATTTATGATGACTAAAGAATCAGTCAACTTTGTCAATAAAAAATAATAGATATTAACAAAAATAGAAACATTTTAAAGCAGTATTTTAAATAAGATATGTGAGTGTAATTATATATATAATTTTTAGTGCAAGGGAACAGAATAAAAAATCTAACTGTCCCAGCCAGGACTGGCTCAATCAGTTAGATTCTTTATTCTGTTCCCTTGCACTAAAAATTAATAAAATTTACGTGGCATTAAATACCACAAAAAAAGTATATATTTATTTTGCGTGTCTAGATGAACCTACTCTACAGAGAATATCAGAGAACCTTTTCAATAAATCTGTAATGAGAAAGACTTTTGTAACTTTATTTCTTCTGAATTCCCTAAAAAAAAAAGAAAAAATAAAGAAATAAAACATATTGAAAATCGGACCTTTTTAGGGTTGGTCTGCGTAAGAAATTATAATTATTCCTGTTATCTTAGATATTTTTATAAATGTTGGGCAAAGGGAAATTGTTAGAATTATTAATTTTTAACAACATCATTCTCTATTGTCATTGAAGTCTACAACTATGTTTTAAACATAATTTGATGAATAAAAAATTAGGAGCTGTTTCCTTGTTGAGGTTTATTTTTTAATTATTTCTTTGCTTATCTTATACTTCATGGCTATTGAAAAGAAATTAATTTTACTATAGATGAGAAATTAAAAAAAATAAACTACACTAAGAAAACTGTAACATTTACAGTTTCAGTGAATAGTGTTTGTAAAATAATATTAACTTTTAAAAATCAATCTTAGTTTCACGATTTAGACGAGTCTTCAGGAGCGTAAACATTAATACACTATTTATGAAACAATTTTTAGTACAAGGGAACAGAATAAAGTATCTAACTGTCCCAGCCAGGACTCGAACCTGGATCTCCTGCTTTCCGGGCCGGTGCGTTTCCATTTACCCCGCACACGTGTTGAGAGTCTAACCTCCGAGGTAGACGAATATATCGTCTTATGCTCGGAGAAGCTGGTATTGTCAAGCTGTTTAAATGATTTTCGTTATTTAATTTTAAATTTTAATTTTATAAATATTATTTTTTGGTGGCATTTAATCCCACGTAAATTTTAAGAATTTTTAGAGCAAGGGAACAGAATAAAAAAA
>KZ806869.1:22632-48613 GCA_000696205.2 Oncopeltus fasciatus
TGTATATATATATATATATATATATACACACACACACACACACATAGTAACGGACCATATTTTTAGCTTCTCAAATGTGGAATCGGTAAAAGAGGGAAAGATAGGTGGAGTGTGCGTGTGTGTGTTTGTGTGTGTGTGTGTGTGTGTGTGTGTGTGCGTGCGTGCGTGCGTGTGTGTGTGTGTGTGTGTGCGCGTGCGTGCGTGCGTGCGTGCGTGTTTGCGTGCGTGTGTGCGTGTGTGTGAGAAAGAAAGAGAGAGGAGAGAGAGAGAGAGAGAGGAGAGAGAGAGAGAGAGAGAGAGAGAGAGAGAGAGAGAGAGAGAGAGAGAAGCTAGTTTTTAGCCAAGGTTATGTATATCCACAACCTTGGCTAAAAACTAGCTTCTCTCTCTTTATATCCATAACCCCTTGTGTGTACTCTGTCATCTCCTTCAGTTATTCCTATTATAACCCTGACATCCTGAGCTCACATCATGATGAGTGAAATCTAGAAAGGTTACCACAATAATTGAGATTTAAGTCTCAAGATGTCTTCAGCTAAGTATAAGCGACCGTGCAAACTCAAGGATCTTTCTTCGAAGACAGAGTCTCCGTCAGAGTCTGTGTCAATGTACCGTAGGGTATGATAATGACTCCTTTCTTGTACATTGATTACTCACATGTCACCTGAGAGCGCTACACAAAGAGATACATAGGGACTCTTAACCAAACATAACAACCATGTTCCATCACCTATATTCTACATAAATATCTGCAATCCATTCGCAAATAGTTCAGTCATTAGAAAATACATTAAATCAAAAAAATAACATTCATATGAGACGAAATATATGCTCACCAGTACACACAGTCAAATATTTATCCATGACATTTTAATGTCATGGGATTCTTGGGGGTTTACCAAAGCAGATTATCACACTTCCATCCTCATCACAGGTCCAAACAATACTTGTGACATCACAGAAATACAAGATACTGTCACAATCACTAGGTATTTATTTATACTTATTTACCTTTTTTTTTATATATATTATTTAGATATAGAACACATGATATTGATGTAATTCTGTCAAGCATGTAATTTTTCAGCCCTTAAGATGGCTTCAGCCGAAACATTGCTCATATACTCTAATATAAATTCTTGCTAACTTTTCATATATTTTCTTACAAGTCATTTCTCATAAAACTTCAATTATTGGTGTACTGATAGAAAACCTGATCAATTACCTTATTCTTGTAATTTTGTAACATTTATATTCTATAAAAAAACGCCTATTAAGGAAAATATTTACACGAAACCGAGAGTTTATTTTCGCATCAAACCAAATTCGGTATTTCAGCATTCTATCGCAAAATTTCCGCGTTTTTATTATTGTTATGAAAAAAAAAATTATTGAATAAAAGCTAAAAATTAATTTATATTTTCATATCGTTCGGCTATCAAAAATATTTTTGATTATGCAAATCAAATGAATAAATTTATGGGAATAACTGTGATCAGTAGGACTGCACTTTCAAAAAACAAAAATACATTTATCGTAATAATTATGTGAGAGAGACAGAGTGAGTGAGCCACGATAATTAATTAAAATATACATACCAATTAGCCAATTATTTGTCAAATAATCATTAACAGCCATGTTAAAAAACTTTTTTTTTCTTCTTTTTTTTTTTTTGAGTAATAACTTAATGACCCTACTATAAGAAAGATAAGAAGTGATAAGAGTTTTGAAACCCTGCTTCAAGGCCATTCCTCTAATTCAAAAGATAGAGCCCAAAATGATAAAACCAATAAAAAGTGCCCGTTAGCTGTTTCCTCACGATTTGATAATTACAAATTAATGTATCGGTAATTTCTCCAAGTTATTTATTTACTGTTTACTACATTTACTACCTCAAACAACAATCTATGTTTATCTATCTCAAATCTATCTATAATAAAATGTATGTTTATCTATCTCAAATAAAACAATAATACATCTAATAAATAAAGGATTTTCAAGAGGATTTAAAACTGATTCCCTATGTTTCACTAAAGATAGACTTAGATAAGAGTGCTTACAGTGATTACTTGTAAACTAGATTAGGATGTCTCTGGACTTTGCAGGAAGGAAGAGTGGGGGGAATACGCATGTTAGAATATTACAGTTTACAACTATTATTCTCTTATAAGAAATACAACATTGTACCTAAAGGCGGGTTGTCATATATGCAACAACACAAGACTTGTTTCATATTTTGTTGCATAGAAATATTTTGTTTAGTCCATTTTCAATATGTGGTTATGTTGCAAAGTGAAATCCCCACGATACGATATCACTGACTTTATAAAATATATATATATATATATATATCTTCATTTATCTATTTCTTTAATTTTACACAAAATTAATATTTTTTAACTAATTAATAAAGATATTTAAACTAACCTGTACTTTTAAATCTACATTCAAAATCAAAATTGCCAAAAGTCCAAAAAGCTGGCTACAGTCAACTAAACAAGGAACCATTAAATTGCAACAATTAATTTTTATTTTTTTCAGGTCAGGGCATTACTTCAAGATGAAACCGAAACATTAAAAAAATAAATAAATAAATAATAATAATAAAAATGCGGGCAACCCAATTGTCACAAAATGTCAATAAAATGACGTCATTAACGTGTGTTACATATATGAAAACCCCATAAGATAATTAAAATAATTAGAATGAGGTTTCTCTATAAACTTCCTTGACCGATTTTAGCAGTTATAATATTCTTCACTTTAAAAATTACGGAAGATGGAGAAGTTACAGAAGAATATATGTCAAATATATAAATTCATTATATTGTATATGTTAAATGAGTTACATCAAGTTTTCTGACATCATAAAGTGATGCACTTATCACCAAATTATCACAGAAGAATTATCAATTGAAGAAGCTCGGGGCAAGGATAATCATGGAAATTACAAAACCGCAGTGAGTCAGCGATTGGTTGCTTATACCTCAGCAAGATAAAATTTTCTTTTGTGCCCCAATGATTTCCTTTTCTGAAGAATTTCTTAAAAATGCCTATTTTTTTTAAGGATAACATCATATATTTCAAAAAATGTTTCAATCGTCTTTTTGCATCATCATGAAGTCACAAAACTTGAAAAAGTTTATTAAAACATTTTTTCTGATGATTTTTCTTCCTTGTTTTAAAATATTTTTCTTAAATATTGTCACAGCTATGCATGATTTTACCATGATAAATGTGTTTGTCATATTAATCTATATATTAAAAATTTGAGAGAGAGAGAGAATCATCATCATCTCTTTCAGAATAAATGCATCTTCATTTCTCTGAAGAAGGGCAAGAAGTCTCCCCGATAATTTAAAACTATGTGTACTTTTTTTCTTTTTGTGTGTTCACTTCACTCNGATTACAACGATATATATATATATATATAAGGTATATAGAAAATGAAACACTCGCGGCTGCGATATCTAGAAGAGGTCGGATAGAGAGTGCAGTGCACACACAAAAAGAAAATATCACACGCACACACACACATATATTTTTTAAATAGATAATAGAAAATACTCTCAGCTTCTCTTTCGCAGGATCCGATAACTTGTTTTCGTTAAATAATTTGCGAAAAAATCAAGAAAATTGGTGATTCAATCGACAGAATAGTCAGCCATTGAGAAATATGGAATGCACTTACGAAATATCGACCAGGTGCAGTTTTAGTGAAAGATCGATATCTCAGAGACGGCGTTACCCGCCATAAAGACCAGATTCTGGCGGGAAATAAATCAGGGGTTTGCAAAATTGAATGTGGTTCTTGCGCATGCGCCTATCCAGGACAGACAGGTAGAAGGCTATAGCACAGTTACTCCAAGAGTGAATTTCGGTTTCGTATAAGTATATATTGGAAAGATATTCCCCCAAAAAAATTCACATAATGCTATGGGTTATCAAAATAAAAATAAAAGTGTGAGCTTAAAAAAATTGAATTTTTCATCAAATTCAAGATTTCAAAGAACTGAATTAAATGTCTTAATCCTAATATTAAAAATTTTTTAATCTTATTTAATGCTTACAAATATTTAATAATCCCTTTAGAGCATTTTCTAAGCTTTTAAAATCCCATTCAACTTCTTAATTCAATGTCTGTTTTGTAATTTGTTTTGAAGCATGACAGTGTACTACGACATTCTCGTAATTTAAAGAGTTACTAAAAAAAATTGAGAAATTATTGAATGTGAAAGTTAAGAAGTCCTTTACCCGGCGCGCTAGGCGGAATTTGTTAGAAACATTTAGTATTAGAGTTTATTAAACAGAAAGCTGTAGAGTCAAATATGTCCACAAGTATTCTCGAACTTGCCAGGGAGAGTGAGGTGAGTCGTGAGATACTGTAAGACTCCATCCACTCTCCATGGAGAAGGTACAACAGAGCAGTAGACTGGTCCTTCACGAACTTACTGCTCAGCAGTCAGCTAAGAGGTTAGAAATTTGTGAAAAGACCCTTCTGATGTGAGATTTTACAGAAGTGTTATCACCTGCGATGGTCTCCCGACAAAATCCGAATACCCTTAAGCAATGACTAGATCGGTCATATGCTCCAAGGGATCACTTTTAAAGTTAGTGTTTGTTTTGCGTTTTCTGGATTTCGAAGCAGCTATTCATCACGAATCCGTTTCTGATGGACCTTGATGAATTTTGAACTTGGCTGAGAACAACTGGAAAGTCTGTGTGACAGGATGTCATGTTCAAGCAAAAAGGAGTTTTATTCGAACAAGACAATGCTCGTCCTCACACTTCCCATCGACCCGAAGAAAAGTTTAAAGAACTTCATAAAGTCAGAACTCCCACCATCGGATTACTACTTTTTCGATCCAAGTCCCATTTTCTTCAAGGATAAAAAATTTGATGATTTTACGGAATTTGAAATTGCTGCTCAAGAGTTTTTTGACAGCTATTCCAAGGAAAGATTTCAGTGTGGGATCGAGCAATTGGCTAGCAGATAGCTAATGAGCTCTTTATTAGATGGCTAAATGGACTATTGTTTAAGTATTAATTTATTTTATATCAAAAATATAACAATACAAATATTAGGTTGACGAACAGTCATTTGTTTTGATACACCCCTTTACATTTTCTGCACTCCCATTTGGATTTCTTACCCCCTAAAGATGGGCGCGGAAAACGGTTCAGNTTTGTTTTCTGCATGTTGAATTCCCCTACATAGCTTACTTCACTCATAATTTTGGTATCGTATTACATTATGGCAATCCCACATTATAATATTATAAATTATTATTGTATTCTCATGACATTGTATTTCAACAGCCCTGAAGACGGCTTATAATGTAAGCCGAAATATCCGCAGATAATTTTTTTAAATAAATGAAATTAGAAAAAAAAATCTATTTCATTCTTTCTAAAACAAATTTCATTTTCTTAAAATGGTGTTCGATAGATATTCTTATATTTCATATTAGAAATCAGAGCACATTTATTATGTATAAAAAGTCAGGAAACATTGCTGAAGAAAGCGATTTATTTACCCTTCGCCTTTCCCCCAAGAATATTGTATCATTTTATCAGGCAAGATAGAAAGAGGCTAAAAAGAATGTAATAAAAAGGTTAATGCCACCCTGAAAATCAATGACAACATGCTTACAAAATAAGACTTATGAAATTTTTCTTCAAATTTACTCCATTCCACAAAAAGGTATCTGAAATGTATCTGTTGGATAAAATGTTTACATATTGTGTTTTCAATAGATCCTTTTATTTAAACTTCTTTTGTGCATAGATTGAAATCACAAACAATATTATAAGGGTATACATAATAATTTAGTTGTGGTTTATTATCCCATGTAAATTTTAATCAATTAATGAGACGGAACAGAATAAAAAATCTATCTGTCCCAGCCAGGACTCGAACCTGGATCTCCTGCTTTCCGGGCCGGTATGTTCCCATTACACCACCGGGACGAGCTAGATAACTTATTCAATTCCCAACACACTAGCGAGAGCCAAACCCACGAGAAAGACGAGTACATCGTCTTAAACCCGAAGGAGCTAACATTGTCTAGCTATTTATCGACTCTCGTTATTTATTTTTTTAATAAATTTATAACTATTACTTTAGTTGTGATTTATTATCCCACGTAAATTTTAAACAATGAGAGGAAATAGAATAAAAAATCTATTTGTCCCAGCCAGGACTCGAACCTGGATCTCCTGCTATCCTGGCCGGTATGTTGGAATGTAATTAAATGGAAACATAACATGTTATGTGCATAAATTGCACTGCAACACTGAAGCATGGACATTTTGACTGATGGAAATTTCGAACGGCGAGACACCAGGAGGAAACTTTTGGCAAATGTCCTTGGCCATGCGGCCTATTTTAGGAAAATATTTATCTAGCACGTCACATTTTCAGGCGATAAACTGTGTAACTCTTAACGAAACTAGAGGTCAGCCCATTGAACTTTGCCTTTACATCTTTCATTACACATTTACATACTGATGTCAGTTGTGGTGTTTAATCCCACGTCACATTTATATAATAAATTCAAGGGAATAGAATAAAAAAAAAATCTTACTACCTCAGCCGGGACTTGAACCCGGGTCTCATGCTTTTCGGACAGTATGCCTCGGAAGTGCGATGGTTAGCATAACTGTCCGAACCCGGGTTCGAGTCCCGACTGAGGTAATAAGATTTTTTATTCCAACTCCCTTGCATTCCTTGTATTATATATTTACTTTTTACATTGAATGTACTTTTAGTTTTATATAAATTTCCTTTCTATTAATTTCATTAATAAATGAATTGGACATTGTTTGCAAACTCACACTGTAAATATTTGTAAATAAATCTATTTTATTTACTGCTAAACTTTGTTAGTAAGTGATGTTAATTGCAACACTTAATGTACAATGGATACATACAGAAATCTTTGAACAGCGAAATTAGTCTCTTTTTTTTATTATTTATTTTTAATATTTAAAGTGTACTATGTAATTCAGTATTCTTTATAGAATTTTTTAATTCAAAATGAACCAAAAATAAATTCTCTAAAAGTAGAATATATAAAAAATAAAAGTGAATGGTAATATCGTAAAAAATTTATATTTTATCAACAATGCTTAGCCTGCTTTCCAAAAACCATCCATTAGAGCTTAGTATCTATCAACGTATAATGAATGCAAACCTTTAATCACAAATATTTTTAACACTTTTAGTTTTATTGAGTAATTTTTTTTAAATAAATAAATCTTTATTTATTACAATCTGTTACTTAACATCTTGTAATTTGAAGACTGATACAATAAATACATTTTTTTTAAATATACAATTATAAAAAAAATATAAATAAAATAAAAGAAAAAAAAATATGATAAAATAAAAATAAAATCAACAATAAAACAAATAAATGGTCATCACTGTGCAGGGAGAAGGGGCCCATCGACCCCACTCCCAATAAGTTTAGGAATTAAGGACCAGGAGGTCGTGACGTTATCTCCGTTTTAGTCGTCGGGAAGGATTGTGAGGATTGGAGTCCGACGACAGGGATTGGGCCTATGGATTGGGATTAAATTGGTTGTTGAGTAATTGTTTCAAGAACTATAAATGTTTAAAATATTATTTTAAATTCGGTTCAAAATAAAGACTATGTTGGTAGTTGGTAGCATGCAAATACAAATATAAAAGTAGTTTTGTGAGTGATCAAGTCTCATAGATGTATATTCCGTTTTTCATATTTTAATTATTTTCAGCATATGTTATTTCTTTTAGTTATTTTTATCGCCATTTAAAGTATTTTACTCCCATAATTT
Source organism: Oncopeltus fasciatus (assembly GCA_000696205.2). Taxonomy (NCBI): domain Eukaryota; kingdom Metazoa; phylum Arthropoda; class Insecta; order Hemiptera; family Lygaeidae; genus Oncopeltus; species Oncopeltus fasciatus. The sequence goes on from KZ806869.1 coordinate 30,454, forward strand.
AAATAGTCGACCGATACAGCTTAGTACTTTCCTTCCGAAATTGAATTAGCATCTGTAAAAAATAAATAAGAAATATTTTTACAGGTTGGAATAGATTTCTGGATGTAAATAAGAATATTTTTATCAATCAGTAACTGTATAAGAGTCAAAATTTTTCTTGTGGTAATTCCAAATAATCTTAGAGAGGTCAAATTATTTATTTTCTTAATAAAATTCATTCGTTGTTTTTAAATGAATTTCTTATGAAAGAAATCACTTAAGATTGATACAGGATAAATTTAAGGTACGCAGAACAACCATCTCTTGGAATGAATACATATCTTCTCTATGCCTTTTCTAACCCTATAAATTTTCTGTTTTTTTACTGCTATCCGATAAACATGGTCAATATAAATGGGATAATCACAATTTTCTTCCTATAATTATATATTTAGAAATAACACTGAAATAATAAATAAAATGTTAATTTCCTTTCATCTAATTTATATATATGTGTGGGTGTGAAAAGAGATTTTTCCTCATTTTCTCTAGTTCTTTTTTCTAAAAATGCATTGTTTAAAGCTGATAAATTCAGATAAATTTAAAAAAAAATTTTTTTACAACCTCCCTTTCAACCACTTAGGTTTATGGTGGGAGGGGCTATCAATAGTTTGCCATCCTATTCTAAAAATTCATTGGTCTGGGCTTTTTTATTTATTTATTCATACTTTTAGACGCATTATAAAAGAAGAAAATAGAAAATAATCGGTTGAAAATTTATTAGTATTCGGTCTAGGAGTTTTCTAAGTTTAAAATATGTTTGATAATAAAAAGTTTTATTTTTTATTTATGCTGAAGTTTAAAAAATTTAAAAATGTCTACAAAAGCTCTACAAGTTATTCTAAAAAATTACTAATACTATAGAATAAGAGTATTACTTCTCTTGCAAAGGTCTCTAATGCTGAGAAACTTTTGATTTTAACTCAATCACCCTACTAGCGTCTAAACCTGACCTTGATAACCATTTCTTATCTGATTCCATTTAATAACACTCATATACTAACCTGATTACCGATAAGACTGACATTTTGGGTTCAATACAAATGAGAAGGGACGGGGAGAGTTTTGAGAGGGGGTAAAATTTATAATTGCAATATCTTCATTGTTAACTTGGGCTAGGGAAAATTTTATAGGATGTAGTTGGTGAAAAATATATTTTTTAACGATTGTATTATTTTGGAAAAACACTTGTAAAGGAAGATATTTAATAATGTAACTAAGATAGATGAGTATTTCCCAAATTCTTTCTCCCCGGTCAATCAGCAGCAAAAATTTTGTGGTTTTACATTTCACGTTGAATATCCTCTCAGGCTTAAATTATAAATCATGTCCCTCACTGTCATTTTTGTCCATTAGAGAGACAGTAAGGGGAAGATTGGGGACTGTTATTAAAAATCTTAATTTTTCGTTCTTTGTCCCAGGATTAAACTGACATACCGACGTATCTAATGAAATTGCTCAATTTTCAGTACATGTTATCCACTCGTCGATCGGAGTTATTACCTTCTTGCATATCCGTAAGTAACGTGCCATGGATAGTAAAGAATCCATGTCACAGAAACTAAATGAATTCCAGAGCAGCTTAGTTAATAAATAAAGCAAATTACTACTTTAATGAAATTTTTTTTCTTGTCAATAAGCTGTTAGTTTGCATGTTTTTTTTCGAATTGGTTCTTTTTAAAATTATTTTTCATAAACTTTAAATTTTCTTACATAGCTTTCTACATTCATACTCTTGATATCACATTATATTATTGCAATTCTCTACTATACTAATTTCAATTATTATTGTATTCTCATGACATTGTATTTCTACAGCCCTGAAGATGACTTACAATGTAAGCCGAAACGTTGGCAAATAATCCTTTATTAAAAAATACATTTTTATCAGATATCACATTTTTTATTCGGGCAATATCTTCCTGAAACCATTTTTCGCGCCCAATTGAAACTGCACCCAAATTGGGAGAGAATAAATTCAAATGGGGGTGCAGAAAATGTAAAGGGGTGTGTCAAAATATACACAGAAAAGCTCTTTTTTTTTTCTTTAATTTAATTTTTCTTTCAATTCATGGTGCTTAAAATTAAATAATTAATTATTCTAAAATTTGTGGCTGCTTGATAATAGAATTCGTTCAGTGAAAAATCGACAAAATATTTCTTGAGATTGATTGAACAGGTGGAATATAGAGTGACTGACAAAGGTCGAGAGATCCCCGAAAATTTCGCTCCTTGTGATATTTTCTTTTTGTGTGTGCACTGCACTCTCTGTTCTTGATTACTATTTATCGCAGCCGCGAGTGTTTCATTTTCTTCTTATACTTTATATGTGTGTGTGTGTGTGTGTGTGTTTGTGTCGATAAGTAAAAGTTATTAATGTTATGAAGGGTTCAAAGAACGTAATAGGAACATACTTAAATTATTTGCTGGCACTTATGTCCTATAGAATTTTATGAACAATTTTTATTAAAAAAATATATTTAAGAATTTAACTATAAGGGTTGAGCACTTCTGATAGTCTCCACCCTTAGTGATACGGGGAAGACCTGCATTGTTAACACACCTCCTGCGTGACGTATCGTCGTGTCTTTGACCCACATCATCAGGGCTCAGACACACTGGAGTGCGACCACAGTTCTTGACCTTCACTCAAGTGCCACACAACTGTACAAGTCTCTGAGCTCAGCTGGGAGTAAGTGGCTACCCTGAACACTCATCTCATTGACCCGTAAGTTCACATTTAAATATTTCGTTCACGATTGGTGGGAACTTCATCAGCAGCCTAAATAAATATCTATGCATGAATCCATCCAGGAAGTATAGCATATTCCAACATAGTTATTTGTACAGACTGCTGATGAAGTGTATTTATAAATCATCAAATCAAAGGACCTTTTCACCAAGTTATAAAAATTAAAAACCCACAAAATAAAGATGTAAATAAATAATGAAAAGTGTACGCGAAAATTACTTAAATTTAATATGTCTTTTTGTGACTTTAAATCATTCTATAAATAAATAAGAGAGAGAGAGAAAGAGAGAGAGTGAGAGAGGGAGAGGGAGAGAAATGTTTTGTTATCGAACTAAACTGAATATTAAACTTCTAAAATTGACAAAAAAAAATACAAACATTTATTACCAAATTATTTACTATAAACAATTATTATCTTAAATGAAATGTACAGTGATTAGTATGTCTATCAGCCTGTGTCCTTCCGATTATATTTACATTTAAATTACGAATTTGTCCTTGTGGCAGGACCGGAGGGACACCTGTAAAAACACATCTCAAACTGACTATCCTGAGAAATAAATAAATTACAGGAAAAAAAATGAATAATATTGCTTTAATTTCAACTACATTTCATTTTAATTTAGCCACAGTCGATATAAAAAATTTGAAAACTAATGTCTAGAATCAATTTATTTTTCATTTGTTACAAAAGGTTCTAGTAACACATCAAATAGTTTGTAAAAGATTCCAAAGTAAGGAAATCGAGGTGTTCAGGTTTGTCCTGACAGAAATTTTCTTCGTATCTTCACTGATTCTTCTCTACAGAAGGGTATGTGCCTGTAAGCACTTAAACGTCCTCATTCTAGTTTAAATAAGTTGAGATAGACTTTATTTTTTGTAAGTAGCCACTTCATTATAAACATTCATGGAATGAGGCAAGCTTTTATTTATATCCCCGATCGGATCTCCTCGGTTAAGCTGGTGACTAAATTAAATTAAATTAAATGACATAACTTTTGAAACATTTCAGCAGATCTTTGCCCGTCATACAATAAATAAACTACAAATCAAGAAACTAAAAGCTATATTATTCTGTAGGAAACATGTGTACTTATAAAGGTAATTGTTCGTTTTACAACGAATAAACAAGTGATTTTTTTGTGCTCACAAATGATGTTTTATATTATCCTATGTGTCCGATTTGGCTCAATCGAATAAAACAAATTTAGCCTTTATTACAACATGTGAAAATGACTTTTGAAAAGAAAATTGGTTAAAAAATTAAAATTTATAATTTAGATTAACCCTAACTTCTTATTATTCGATTTCACTGTGCAACTCCTGAAATATATATCTTTTGTCAACAAAAAAAATCTGTTTCGAGTTTTTTTTTGCTATTATTAAATATTACGCTCACCACAGCAAAAAAAAACAAAAAATAAAACATTGATGACTCCCATTTGACATTTCAAGTAATAACCACTCCTATTGACCTGATTTTGCTCAATAACGAACTGTCTTTCGCATTTCATTAAAAAGTGACATTCCGAATTTCAATTCTATTTCGAGAAACTCAAAACCTTTGATAATCTCCCCCCCTCTTTATATATAAACATAAAGTTTAATCACTATCTTAGTTGATATCTAGCTCGAAGAATTGGAGAAACTATCTGTCATGAGAATAACCTTGAGAGGTTCGGAATTCGCCAAAAACAGAATCAGTCCCGTTACAGGCTAAAGAGGCACTTGGGAGGGGAGGGGTGCACATACAATGGATGTAGATTCACAGCCCACGGCACACTGGAAAAGGTGTGTGGTCAGCACACTGTTTTGTCCGCTTAAATTTTCCCATTCTATAAAAAAAGGTACCAAGTCATGGCAGTGTGTTCCCTGGCACAATCAGAATCACCTAGATCATTACAAACAAAACAAAAAGCAAAATTGGTTCAGAACATTGACCCTTGAAATTTTGGTTCAGGGGCCCAATACCAAACCACTGAACGACGGTGCTTCTATTTCTAATCTATTATTTATTAGAGATAGAAGACTAAGAAAACCTTTTTGTTTGTAGAAATGTTTTACATCAATCATATTATTAATTCTACTATTGCAGCTACAACGAGATGTAACATAAATTGCTTACTAATTATCTAAAAATTACAGTGGAAATTCACATTACGCCAGCTCCACTCGCTGAACAAACTTTTTAAATTACATTTTAAATTGCTGTTTCACAATTAAGGTTCGACTTAAACGACAGCTCTAAAGATTTAAAATTATTTACAGCTCCTAAGAGAAATAAATGTAATCTAATATATTACCCTTAAAAAGAAAATTACGATAGAATTTATTAGTAGAGAATTTGTTGGGTTTCGGTCAAGGTTGATCCAAAAAGGAAAACACCAGTCGTGAACATTAGATGCAGGGGACAATACGTCTCCTCTCGCCTTCATGATAGCCCTGAAGATGGCTTACAATGTAAGCCGAAACTTCGACAGATAATACAAAATACATTTCTTTAATTTGCAGGTCATGAAGATTTGATCCAGGTGACAACACGTTCCCTCTAGCCTTCATGATAGCCCTGAAGATGGCTTACAATATAAGCCGAAACGTCGGCAGTTAATAAAAATATATATATATATTTTTTTTTTTATCAATCCTGACGGAACCCCAACAAAAATTCTCTACTGGGAACTACGATTTTGACAGGGACATTGTATCCTGAATCCTCGGAGGGGTTAATGTGTTCTCAAAGAACTCTTCAGGGGTGGAAGGATGAAAGACTAAGGGGTAGACTGACCTTGGTAGATGACGGAACTGACAGAACTGACGGACTGGTCGCTGACTGGTGCGCAGGGGAGGCCGGTCGGCGGCGTACTACGACAGGGGGTCAGTACCTCCCGCCCCACCTCCAACCCCCCCCACCCCCACCGTCATTCACAACTCGCTAAAGCGGGCCGGAGATAGCGCGGTGGGCGTCACACTCAGAGCAAGCGCTACCGAGTTCTGCCGAGCTCTGCCGATGTACTTGGGAAACTGCTGAACAATCCTAGGCCGATTCCCCTACACACATGTGTCATATTTGGCAGTAGAAGCTGGAGGAGACAATATGGATGAAAGTCGAGATTACAACGAGAGGCTCTAGACTCCGCATGGGACGAGTGGGGAAAACGTTCAACTTCTCCAACAGTAAACTATGTTACTAGGTATAAGTTACTAGGTATAAGATACTTGGTATATTACTAGGTATATTATTGTTACTGTGTTACTAGGTTTAAGATACTTGGTACAACAAGGTATATGTTACTTGGTTACTAGGAATATGTTACTATTTATAAGTTACTAGGTATGTTACTAGGTATATGTTACTCTGTATAAGTTACTAGGTACGTATATGTAAATAATCTAAAGGGTTATTATCACTACCAATGAATATAGAACTATCATACCTTCTATTATCCGCCAACAGAAGATGGTTTGCAGAAACCAATGAAGATGGATAATAGAAGGTATGATAGTACTAGGTATATTAAATTGATAGCTAGGGTTATTGATTGATAGCTAGTTATTGAAATTGATAGTTAGGGTTATTGACATTTATAGCTAGGGTTATTGATATTGATAGCTAGGGTTATTGATATTTATAGCTAGGGTCCTAGGTTTATTGATAACTAGGGTTATTGATAGCTAGGGTTATTGATAGTTAGGGTTATTAATAGCTAGGGTTATTGATAGCTAGGTTTATTGACTAGACTAGTTATAAGTTATTAGGTATAACTAGGTATATGTTATTAGGTATTCAGTAGATTCAATCAAGCTATTCACCATGAAGCGACTTTTGAAAAATATGACATCTTTACTGAACCTACTTATCTAACAAAAAAAAAACCATAAAAATTATATATAAAGCAATCTCTCATCACTCACATGACATGAGTGTGTGCTTGTGTGTGAGTGTGTACACATTCCTGTGACAGCAATTTTTAAAATAAAAAAAACGAATTAAGTATTGTGATCTCTTTTTTTTTTTTTTTTTTTCAAACTGTTAATTGAGCTTGATATTAGCTAAGATGATTCAGTGAGAGGAGGTGTAGAAAAAAAAGAAAATTAAAAATTTGTATTTCTATTAAGCCCCCAATCGCCTCCTTCCCGTACAGATCTGGTCCTCGCCACCTACTTCCCTAGTCTTTAACAATATATTTTCAAATTTGGCTCCTTACGTCTTAAATGCTCACTATTAAAATTGCATAAAGAACTCTTGTCGTGTACTTAGTGTGTTGATGTAAGCATTGTAGTTGATGCATTTTTGGTATGTACCTTCCAAAACATGTAAACGCCTATTCGTGTACACATTTATGACGCAAAGCTAATTTGTCTTATTTTGTCACTATAACGATTCAATTAATTTCACATTTTATCAATGACATACTGTTTTGAGCTCTATAACTCCAAAGTATACCTCTCCGATTATTCTCAATAACCAACTTAAACCCATTTCTTGCATTTCAAAGCAAAATACCAAATTTTATTAAGAAAACCACTAAATCTGGATTCTAAATTTCAATTTAATTTCGGAGTTCAGGTAAACCCTCACACTTGATTGTTTAATTTTGCTCTGTATCTTCTAATATGTATATTTATTGAACAAACAAATCTTTTTTGAGTTTCATTGCTCTATACTAATTAATAGAAAAAATTTGATGCAAAAAACTTTCATACTTACACTTCTCATTTAAAATAATTCCTGTCAGTTAGTCTAACTTTTCTCAAAATCTAACCCAGTCTCCTTTTTATAAAATTCTGAAGATTTAAGAACATAAATTCTACATTATTAGATGATTTTAGTTGGGGTTCGGTCAACGCAGATCCAAAAAAATACAAATTTAATTGAAGTGTATTTTTTTAAAAGATTAACTGCCACCAGACCTAACCCCACCCTTCCACCACCCACGGTGTCTTTGGGTAGTTTTTGAAAAATTATATTTTCTCCTCAGTCATGGAAATGTGAACTTAGGGACAGGACGTCCTTTCTTGTCTTCATGATAGGCAGTTGTGGTAAATTACTGTTTTAATTTATTTAATTATTTTCTTTTAAGAGGTTGTTGTCTGCATGTTTTTTTTTTAAATTCTTTTACATAGCTTTCTACATTCATACTTTTGATATCACATTGCATTATGGCAATTCTATATTATGATATTGTCAATTATTATTGTATTTGAATATATGAAGATGGCTTACAATGTGAGCCGAAACGTTGGCAGATAATCTTTCTAAAAAATACACTTTTTTTAAATTTGTATTTTTTTTTTATCTACCTTGACTGAACACCAACTGAAATCATCTAAGAATAATATCTACGGTCAAAAAACTCTCCATTTGAACATAAATTCTACAGTTTGTCTATATATATTAGTGCCTATCATTTTGTTTTGTATAGCAGGTAGAGTCGCAGAAAACTATGAAAAATGTTTCAATAAATCAGCTACTAGGGGTTGATTCCTTCGGCTTGCTTGCTAGCTTGTCACTATTTTTTTTTTTTTTTTTTTTTTTTTTCAAGCACAACCGAACCTTTCCTAGAACTAACAGGTAACCATTATTCGAATTGGAGGGGTATCCACCTTCTTGCGGCAGTTCCCAGACAGTCAGAAATCAATCTTTATTTTGAGAGGAGGGAAAAAAATAGGACGTAATCAATAGGAAATTTATGAGTATTCCCACATTCAGGTATATGTATACCTGCCCCCTGTATACATTAGGCTGGGGAAATGGGGAGAGAGGGCGAATCAGGCATCTTAACTATATCTATGCCTATATAATTGACAGGTCGGTTCACTTTTTCTATTATTTGCGAAAAAATCAGAAACATCATAAAATTTTGAATATCTTGTTTAAAAATTTCGTCAAAAAATGAGTAATCTAAGCAATAATTTTCCATGTTTAATGAAACAAAAATTATGTTCTATAGTTTTAAGTTTATGTTCTCTAATTTAATGAAAGAGGTATGTAAATGAGAGCAAATGTAGAAATTTAATTTCAAAAGATGGATAGAACGATGAGCGTTATATGCATGACCACTAAAGCTTGCTCTAGACTGACCGGGAAGATAGAGTGGGGGAAGCGCTCACCCCACGTTGTTACATTCGTAAACTCCTCCCTTAATATGCGTTTTATGTAAAAGTGTTATAAACGACAGAAAGTAATATTTTACACCGATTAAGTTTTTTTATATTTTTTTTTAAGTTTTTCGTAACTCAAATAGCAACGAAAATATTATAATTATAAATTTTGTTTTCCCTCTAAAGCTCTTCTTGTCCGATTTCAGCAAAAAATAAATAATAAAACTATCAACGTGACATTAAAAATAATAAAACCACAACAGCCCTTTCCACTCTACTATTGACAAACACACTTTCGACTTTGATAAATTCACACTTCTTGCGACTGAACCAAACCTTGAGAAACGACTTTTAGCCGAGTCCATTCATTCACATACATTTAGAACATAACCTCATTAATGACAAAACAGACAAAGACTATATTTCCTATACATTACTGTAAGTTATATTTTTACATTTTAAAACAAAAATAATAATAAGACCACTCCATAGCGTTTTTCCCCTCCCACTGCCCTACAGCGATATGTCCTGAACCTCAAGCCATTCAAACCTTCTCATCCGTTCCCCCACTCCTAAGTCCGTTTCCCGTTCCTTTTCACAACGGTCAAATAAAGTTTTTTCAAAAACTTCAGTCACTATGTATACTCAGTTGAGCACGAGTCTCTCTTTCTCTCTCCCCATCACTCTACTTGGTTTGTACAATTACGAATTTTATTAATATTTTTTTATTTCCAATATGTTCAATATCCATTTTATATTGTCGATTTCACACAGTTTTATATTTTCATTCTTTTTTCTTTGTTTGATTGTAAGATATAGATAGGACCTGCATTATTTTGTGTGTTTCTCTTTCATGTTCAGCCCTGATGAAGGCTTGAAATTCAGGCCGAAACGTTAGCTAAAATAAAAACTATTTTGGTTACAAATTAGTTTTTAATTGTTCAACCACCATGACCGAATTCCCGACAATCCTCTCTTAATAGAACTTGACGGTCAACTATTCATTCGATAAAAAATAAATTAATTAAAGACTTCTAATGAAATGCCTGAAAAAGAAGTTAGTTTCTGTATTTTGAGAATAATAGGACACGCCCAACACCCGAACCAATATTCTTAAATATTTAACTTGAAATGTATGTTATAATGGAAAAAAAATTTTTTTTTTAAATATAATTGACCCGAATCCCATCACAATAACAATAATTAAATACAGTAAGTTTTAATTACAAATGTTATTAAATATAAATGTTATAAAATTACGTTTCACACCTAATTTTTTTCGCTATAAATTTAACACTAATAATAATAAAGTCATTTAGATATTAAGTTGTTATCTCTCTCAAAACTCCCCCTCCCACCTCTCGATTTCTATACTCCTATCGTCCGTTAGAGTTCAATTTGGGCCAATAAAAATAAAAATGTAATGAAAGCATTTCTAGATTTATTTAAATATATTGTGGATACATGATGTAAGAATAAAAATAAAACATTTTGTTCTGTATGATTTAGGTCAAGGAATTCCTTAATCCCATTCGGGGTTCGGATGAAGGAATCTGATATTTCATTTCCCAGTGGTCGCCGACCATGTGACAAGTCCTGACATCTACAGGAATTCCTCTACTTCGGGGATTACGTTCCTTGTCAGAAGAAGATTGCCAAAGATCGATAGGAACAAATAAAGATTTATATGGCACGAGCCGATTGCACGTGTTATCCTGTTTGAATTCACTATTCGTTCATGGGTTAAAGTTATTCCATTGTACAACATTATTTTATTGTATATATATTTATCAGAACATGAACTTTATTACTATTAGTCCATAGCATGTATTTATTAATATCTAATCTATTACTAGTTTAATTTGATAACTCACTATTATTATTATTATTATTAATTACACTAAATATCAGTTAAGCATACTTCAAGGAAGAGCTGCTATTTTTAAACACAAAGGAAACTGGACGAACAACGCCCACAACCAGTTCTTGATAGAATCCCTCACAAGGTTTTGCTTTGGAAAATTCGTGGTGGGGAGAAGGTCAAAAATGCCCCAGAAAAAGTTTCCCCTAACAAAAGCATGAAAGAAAAGAGCAATAAAACGACCGGATTGTCTTGTTGTCGCCATGAAACATTATTGTTTTGTAATACAGCCCTGCTCAAAAACACAAAGTTTTATGTAGATATTTATTAGCCAAATTGAAATAGGAATTCCAAATTTGCTCAAGAATTTAATTTACCTTTAAGAACTGATTCTGAGGGCTTTCGTGATGCATGTGTATCTATCTACAGAGTCGATAACTAGTCCATTACTAGTTATCAGTCCATCGATAGACTCACGTCTTGAAGAAAATGTTCAGTAATGAACGTTTGATACAGGTTGCAAGATGTCCCCTCTCGCCTTCATGGTGGCCCTGAGGATGGCTTACAATGTAAGCCTAAACGTCGGCGGATAATAAAAAATTCCCTTTTTTTTAATTGTATTTTTTGTATCAACCTTGAATGAACCCCAACAAAAATTCTCTACTAATAATCTCTACGCTTCCATTTGAACTTAAATCACAACCTGGGGTGTTTCTACAATGCCAGCTCTTCACATAGTCCTCTCACCAGACTTGAGCCCCGTAACATATCAGTCATGAATATTGAATCCAGTAGTAACGACATCCCCTCTCTTCATGATAGCCCTGAAGAATAGCCGAAGTATCGCCAGATAAGAAAAATACATATTTTTTTTATAAATTTTATTATTTGGATCAACCTTAATCGAAAACCAACAAACATTACTGATGTCCTATTTGTTGAGGAAGGGTTCAGAGAAAATTGTCAGGTAGTCGATAATTTAATGAAGGGAGAAAATCTATATTCAGACTTAGAACAGTCATAAAATGATATGCATATTCTTATGATTGTAATTATTATATAAGTACATATAAAAATGAATGGTATAAGCAATTCATGCCACCCATAACTCAATGTTTTTTTAAATTTAGGTTTTACTGAAATTTTGAGAGTTTATAAATACTGAAAGAATTCAGAATAGGTTACTGCAAATTTATTCATATTGGTTAAACTAAATTGTGAGTTCCTTAATAAGTAAGATGATCTGTCTTCCTTACAATTATTTATTACCGCCAGAACATTGTCTGATCTGATCAGCCCTCTTCAGGAACCACACAACATAATGTCAAGTAGAGTTAATATCTCTAAATAAATAGTTACAATAATTTTTTAAACATTATTAAAATGTGGTCAATTAAAATATAATATCAAATTCAATTTAATAAAATAAAGAAGTCTGAATTTTATAAATAAAATAGTAAGTAATAAATTAAATTTCAGTTTTAAAAGTTTTTTTAAAAATCAGAAAATACCAGTGACATTATTCTCATATTAGGTTAATTAAGCCGTAGGAAATGGGCTGAAAGAATATTGAACTCGTGTTGACTGGAAGAATTGATATATTATATATTGATATATTATATATTGATATATTATATATGGAAGTATATTGAAATTATTCTGAGGATTTTCTGTTGAAAGGAATGGATTCTTCGGGTGTTGAAAGGCTTGGAGACACTATGAAAGTTCTGCACTGTTTGCACAGATTGGTCGCAGTAAAGTCTAGCTCACCCTAAGTTTGTAATCTATTATAAGTTTTAAGTGTATATGAGTCCTTGTTGTGTGTTTCGTTTTTGTATTTCAATTTCAGTAAGCCAATCTTACGATAGAAAACAAACTGACGCTCTACAAAACCTTATTACGACCAATCTGGACTTACGGGTGTAGAAATGTGGGGTGCCGCCAAGCCTTCCAACATCAAAAGAATCCAATCCGTTAAATCCAAAATCATCAGAATAATCGCTAATGCTCCCTATTACGTATAATACTCTTCCCTTCACCAAGGTTTTAATATCCCTTTCGTTCAAGACTTTTTCCCGCATCACCCTTTACCACAGTAAACTGCTATTCCATCCTAATCCACTAGAGCAGACCTTGTCTTCAAACTCCAACCCCTACAACCCTCCCCGTCGACTTAAACGAAGATGGCCTTGTGAGCTTCTGGGAACATAGTTTGTATTTAATTTTAGAGTGGTATCATTGGTCAACTTCTCTCCTCTTGCTATGGTCATTTTATTTATTCCTTTTAGTTCATTGTTATCAAATTACGAAATATTTTTATTTAAATAGAAATATAATCGGTATATTTAATTATTTTGCGCTGGAGGGAAGAGGAAATGTAGTCAAACACCTGCTGGACAATTGAAAGATTATATGGGAAGCAAAATTTTCGATTACATAGAATATTCCAGTATTTAAAAGAAAGCTACTATTTGTTTTAACGAATTTTGATTTCTAAGACCTTCAAAAGTATAGGAAGAAGACTGATTGGACGGTAGGATAATGTGTTATGTGGTGGAATTCTAGGTTTGTAATAAGAAGTAATAATATGTCTGAATATATCCAGAGGAGTGGGAAGTGGGTGGAATTTTTAAGTATAGGTGAGTTATACAATTGGCCCTCTGGGGGAGACAGCGAAGTATTTGACCGGTGATGAAAAAGTATCCGCATATTCGTGCTTAGAGAGAAGAAAAATATACTCGATCCCGGAAGGCGTGAACGACTTCTTGACGCAAGAGGAAAGAAGGTTTATTTCTTTGGTATAAACTCAAAGGATTCAGCGAGTAGCAGTCGAGAGAGATTTCTATCCCGCTGAGAGGTTAGACAAATAAGCATTAAAAGCCTCATTTCGTAAAGCAACTTATTTTGTTTTACGATTCAGGATTGACTGTGTCACAATACAAATTTTATAAAAAAATATAGCACTTTTAATATAATTTCTATAAACGTACAGTGAGAGTATAGTCTTTTTGGAAACCCGAAAGTATAATAATAAAACATTTAAACGTATACACTCACAATGGAAAATAAAACATTCCCCAAGAAAAACTAAAATGGAAAATGTTTTTATGTTATATTTTCTTTTAATTACCGTATTCGTTAAGAATTTGTGTAAAACTTCTGATGAGAATTTCCCGAGGATGTTGAAGAGTTTTCTGTATAATTACAAACTGCTATGATGTCATACTGTATATCATATATAGTAGCTCCTATGATTACCTTTGTTCAATTTCAGAACTTTTTATTTTGTTGAATTAAAATACGTTCATTTTATTTGTATTAATTTTTATTTCATATAAAATATATGATTCAAACAACAACAATGTTAAATAACATTTAAATAACTCTACTTACAGAGATAAACACATGGCTAGCACGATTTGATAAGACAAGTTTTCATGGGTTTTTGTAGGTTTCAATTTTGAATTTACTAAATGTGAAATTTTGTCCCGTAGTTTGTGTTTATAGGCGTTTATTTTGCCGGTATACATTTGTAACTGGAGAAAAATACTTAACAAAAGTGAGTTTGTTTTTCATTTTGCTTAGTTGGAAACTAATAATTATTAATTATTTTATAGCTTATATGTTGTTAACTGATGCTTTATTGATTCTCAGTAATGTTAGCAGATTATTCTAAGATTCATTTAAATGGTAGTCTTGCATTATATTGACCTTAAAATTCCGTACAGTTTTAATGTATGTTTGACGTGTCTGATGCAATATGATAACATCAGTCGATAATTAACTGTACGAAAAATGAATGGTTCTAATGTATTTTTGTATAAAATTGTTGAATATGCTATTGTAAAATAGAATAAAATATAGGAAAGATCTCAAATACAATTAATAATTGTTTTTGCAAACTAATTATACTTGATTTCTTAATTACTTATTTAGAAGCCGGTTTTACTTCTAAAATATAATTATGAAAAACCTTAGTTTTGTATTTTTGACAGTTATTTTGTGGTTTGAGTTTGACATAATCTTCTCATTAGTGAGACATAAGTATTTTTCTCTCTTTCTCTCAATGGGTTATAAAATTATTTATATTTTTATCTTAAGATATTCAGTACTAATTTCCAAGATTTCTAATCTAGGTACTCTATAGAATTTATTTATTTTCATTTATGTTAGAGAAAATTAGGTTTCTAAATGTAAAGATGTTATAATCTGAATAGTTGGTATAAAACTTCATACCAGTTAAATAATTTTATTTTATAATTATATTGATTTTGAATTACAGAATAGCCAAGTTTTAGAAATTAATACTTAAAATTATTGATAAAACTCTCCATTTAAACTTAAAATTTATGAATTCCCTATGGTTATAATATTTATTAGAATTATTTAAATCATTATTTGAAAATGTATGCTATTGTGGGGCACGTTAACTAATCTTTAGTATGGCTGATAGTGAAGGTCAGAAATTAGGTGAAGAAAAAACTAGTCTCCTTCTCATTTGCCTTGTATTTATTTGTGCTTAGCTGTTTTCATGAGACACAGTTTCTACCATGAAAGCCTATTAGCTACGTTCTTACTCTTAAAATTAGAATGTTTAAAATTACTACTAAAATAATTTTTTTATTATGAGAGGAAGACGCAACTAGCCTAATGGTTACTATGTGGACTGCTGTGCCTTCAGGTAAAGCCACAAGTTCCAAACGCAAAAATTCAGTTAGTTTTTTCTTCTGCTCATGTTCGATCCAGTACGTCTATCAGAAGACCTTAATGAGTTACCATTCATCATTGAATTGAAAAATCATATGTCTAAAATAGTGAAATGTCCTGAAACTTTTCCTTGAGAGTGGGCTCAGAATAAAAACATCTGTAAAAAAAAAAAAAATAAAGAAAAAAAAAAATTATCCCTACTCCTCTTTAAGACCCTTAGGTCTGTAGTGCTTAGTTGAAGTGTATGAATTAAATAAGTAGTGCATATACCAAATTTTTCTTTTCACATTTCTTAAGTCATATTTAATTTACTGTACAATTAGAGTTTTGATTTTCCTCTGTAATCATAACCTTGATAATGTTTATTTTACTCAGCACGTATGTGCTAGTTATTCGTATATCTAAGAAAGTTATGCATCTGCAGGCTTTAAAGAAAGAGGTGGTTCAAGCAAGAAAATGACAGCACAGCTGATTCTTTAATTAATCATCAGAGTTTTCAAAATCTTAACAAGTAAGTTGAATAGCTTCTGGTGTTCATACAAATAAATAAATGCTAGTAAAATAAATTCATTTACATAATTATTTGAATAATTTATTTGAATTTTTTGTGCCTAATGGCTTTTATCAGAAGCTTCCTAAGTTTACATCCTACCATTCAGTTTCCTGGAGGTCATCGTTACTGCCTGTTAGCATCAATTGAAAAATATTTAGTAACTTTAGTTAATTTTGTTTTCAGTTGTAAACTTGTTATTGATCTCAAAAATTAAAACTATCCCCCTTCAAAAATTTGAAGGAAAAGCAAAATAAATTTATTAAGAATAGTTGTGAAAGTCCATTATTCACCCCCTCCCTCATTTCACTGCTCTAATACATGTACAATGGAAGTTTTCTGTTTAAATATGTGTGAATGATCCTTCTTCACTCAATGATTTTCGCCCAATATCCATACTCTCTAATCTCTCCAAACCACTTGAGAAACTAACTCAAATCCAAATGTCATAGTTCTTAGAAAACAACCATCTCATTGATAATTTACAGTCTGGCTTCTGACCTGGATTTTCCACTCAGTCCGCTCTAGTGAAGATCACTACTGATATTCAGCGTGCGATGGAAGAGCAAAAAGTCACAATCCTCATCTTATTGGACTTCTTAAAAGCTTTTGATACAGTCCTTTACTCCATACTCCTATCCAAACTTGAAAAGCTATCCTTCTCCAACAGTACGCTCCTTTGGTTTCATTCTTGTCCCAACGCTCTCAAGTTCTTTCCATTCCAGAAAAACCATTGTCTCATTGTCTCTTCCTACTCCTGCAGGAGTCCCTCAGGGCTCTAATCTGTCCTCTACCCTTTTCTGCTCCTTCATTTATTACCTCCCAGCCACTATCCAGTATTGTTCTTACCATCTTTATGCCGACGATTTCCAACTTTACCATTCCTTTCCCCCTTTGGAACTGAGTGCGGCTGTGAATTTAACCAAAGCGAGCTCGACAAAATCAATAGCTGGGCTGTTTAAAACAGATCATGTTTGAAGTCAAAGATGATTGTATTAGGTTCTGTTCCCCAATTAAGCTCCCTTCCTAACCTACCTAATTTTACCATTAACAGTACTCCTATTTTCTTCTCTTCCTCAGTTAGAAACCTCGGTGTAACCTTTGACCAGAACCTCTCCTGAAAGCTTCACATTTCCCAAATATCACGGTGCTGTTTTGTGTCTCTCCGACAATTCTGACATTCAGCTCTTTTCCTACCCAGATCCACAAGCCAACTCCTTGTTTCTTCGCTTATTCTCCCCCACTTTGATTATTGTTGTGTGGTATATGGCTGCGTCTTGGGTGAGCTTGATGATAGACTAAAGCATCCCTTAAACTGTTACGTTAGGTTTGTCTTCGGCTCTCCTAGGAATTCCCGGGTAACCGGCCTGTATACAGATTTAAAGTGGTTGTTTCCTTCCTACTGCAGACTTTACTTCCTTGGTTCCTTCCTTTATAATACCGTCTCCACACATTCTCCTTCTTACATTTAATGAATTCCTTGCCTTCACCTCCTCAGTCCGTTCACGCCACACTAGATCCCGTATCTCTGATTTTTACACTCCCTTTTATAGAACTGCTTCATTTCGCTACTCTTTCCTAGCTCGGGCAGCTAGCCTTTGGAACTTCCTGCCCTCAAATATTCTATGTGCTCCTTCTCTTTCCATTTTCAAATCCCTCCTTTTTCAGCATCTTCTATCCATCCAAACTGAATCTTCCTAACTATGAATTTTACTTATTAATGATTGAATGAATTTTATGCACTTGTGATATGTATGTAAAATAATAGAATTAGTGTGAGTAACCCTAGACAATTGCCACCATCACTAATAAATGGTCCCATTGACTGGCCATTTTTCAGAACTCTACTTGAAGAGTCACTTGACCTCGGAGTCTCCTTGAAAACTCCTGAAGAGCTGGATGATAGTGTCCAGTTCTTTACTGTCACTATTCAGCAGTGTCTCTGGGAGGCAAACTCAAAATCTAACTGCACCCAGTCCACTATATATTCACCAGAGCCCATCCCCGACTCAATTAAAAACCTTATACGGGCAAAGCGTAAAGCTCGAGCCCTGTTTCACAGGTTCAGGCATCCCTCAGATCGAAGGAAGTTCAACCAGCTATCCCGTCTCGTAAAACAAAAACTAGGTGATTTACGAAATAAGGCATT
>KZ806869.1:49204-74075 GCA_000696205.2 Oncopeltus fasciatus
TTTAATAGAAATTTTTATTTTTTCAATACAGTTATGGTAGTGGATAATAATAATTTTAATAGACCTGAAATTGTTTCATGTCTCAAAAAAATATTAGAATGAAATTCAGTGATGATCTAAAATTTATTAAATTTTAATCTTACATAAATTAGTATGAAGATAATTTTTACACTGGCAAGTATTAGAAAATATGAAAAGTATTGACCTACAATAAATTATTAGTATGGCTTTTTATACTCTCTTGGGTTATATTATTTATTCTTAAAATAATTTTTATTCTAGTTACTCTGTTTTTTCATATTAATTGCTCTTGATTGATCCCTCTCAAATTTAAAAACATAATTTTAAACTTTTTTTTCTTTTTTATTTATCAAGTGTTAGGCTCCCTTTTAACCACTTAGGGTCATATAGGGAGAGGCTATCTACAGTTTGCCACCCAATTCTTAACATTCATGGCTCAGGACAAGCTTTTATTTACAGATGAAAGCTACCCATGGGTGGGATCTGAACCCACTATGTCAAGACTGTGAGACTCGAACTGATGTCTTGAGCTAGCTTGGGGGGTGCCAAATAGGGGTCATTTTACATCTTTAATTATACTGAGATTGAGAAATAATTGTTTCATTATTAAATATGTTTATAGTGAATCATAATTTCAACTATATCTATACATTGTAATGGTTATTAAAAAATGTCAAGGACTTATTCCCACTGAGTACACAGATAACAATTTTGTTAAGTTGATATATTTTTGTTGTATATTGTAATAATTTTTTTCTAAAATTTGTTAATTTTATTTCAGATATGTGGAGGACAATGAATGTGAGGAGGGGTTTATTTACCCACTCACATAGAGCAGCAGCAGAATCTATGAGAAGGACCTTACCAGAATCTGATTTGAAAGAAGGGAGTGAAATAGAAGGCTTTATTGTGAACAAAGTGTCATACATCCCTGAGTTTTTTCTGCAACTAATAAAGCTAAGGCACATGAGAACTGGTTGTGAATATCTCCATTTAGCAAGAGATGATTCCAACAATGCTTTTTGTGTTGGCTTTCGGACAACTCCGACTGACTCAACTGGTTTGCCACATATCCTTGAACACACTACTCTTTGTGGAAGCCGGAACTACCCATGTCGTGATCCTTTCATGAAAATGTTGACTAGATCCTTAGCAACATTTATGAATGCCATGACTGGACCGGATTATACTATATATCCATTTTCAACTCAGAATCGATCAGATTATGGAAATCTGATGGCAGTTTACCTTGATGCTGTTTTCCAACCTGAATTGAGAGAAACTGATTTCCGACAGGAAGGTTGGAGATTAGAGCATGAATCAACTTTTGACAAAAATTCCCCCATTATTTTCAAGGGTGTAGTTTTCAATGAAATGAAAGGTGTCTATTCTGAAAATCAGACTCTCTTTTCAGAGGCACTTATGAATAATATACTACCTTCACATACTTACGGTGTGAATTTTGGAGGCGATCCCAAACAAATTCCAACTTTGACTTACTCAGATTTAAAATCATTCCATAAAAAATTTTATCATCCTAGTAATTGTCGAATGTATTCTTATGGAAATTTTCCTCTGCAAGACCATTTATCTTTTATCAATAAAGTTTATTTAGCTGATTATCCTGACACTACAGATTATTCAAATCTCACTGCAGTTCCACCAGAGAAAAGATGGGAACGTGGAAAAAGGAAGGAAATACTTTGTAAATTTGACCCTCTGGCACCCGAAAAAGATAAACAGTCTTCAATATCGGTTGCAGTCCTTTGCAATGACATTAAAGATGTTCAAGAAACTTTTGTTTTTCAAATTTTATCGGAACTATTAATTAAAGGGCCCAATTCAGCCTTTTATAAATCATTAGTAGAACCAAACATTGGAGGAGGATTCAATTTGGCTACTGGCTATGAGTCATTTACCAGAGACACTATGTTTTCTGTTGGCTTAATGGGGGTCAGTACAGCAGATTTTGACAAAGTCATCAGCATATATCCTAAAACAGTTGAAGAAGTAATAAATAAAGGATTTGATATGAATCAAATAAAAGCAATTTTGCATAACATCGAATTGAACACTAAGCATCAATCAACAGATTTTGGTCTTGGTCTATTATTTGGTCTCACTCCTGTGTGGAATCACAATGGGGATGTGACTCAAGCTATAAAAGTAAATGACAAAGTTATGAAATTTAAGAAGGCTTTAGCTGACAACCCAATGTATTTACAAGATATGGTACAGGAATATTTCAAGGAAAATACTCATAGATTGATTCTAACCATGAGTCCAGACGTTGAATATGAGAGCAAAGAAGAAGCAGCCATAAATGCTTTACTTGCTAGAAAATTAGACGGTATGCTTCCTCATCAAAAGGAATCAATTTATGAAATGGGAGTAGAATTGAGCAAAGAACAGGATGCTGGTAAAAATGCAGATTGCCTTCCATGTTTAACTATGAATGACTTAAACAAAGATGTTGAAAGAGTGCAATTAAAAGGCTACAAAGTTAATAATGTTTCCCTTCAGGTTTGCAGTATTCCAACTAATGGATTGACTTATATCAGGGGAATAACTAATGCAGCCATTCTTTCAGATCAGGCAAAACAAATGTTACCAATTTTTTGCAATATACTTCCGAGAATGGGAACCATTAATAATGACTATAGGCGTTTTGACCAAATGGTCAAATTAAAGACTTCTGGTATTTCTTTTTCACCGCATATAGCTGAAAGCATTTATGAAACCGATTCTATTGAAGAAGGAGTGTTATTTTCTACCTCATGTTTAGATAAAAATATAGATGCAATGATAAGTTTACTGCAAGAAGTTTTTTGTGATGTAAACTTTAAAGACTTAAAGAGGTTCCAGACTTTAGTAAAATTAATGGCTGCTGATGCTGTGACAGGAATTTCTAATTCTGGCCACCTTTATGCTATGTCTTCAGCTTCTTCTCTTGTATCTAATGTGTCCATGCATCAGGAACGATTAAGTGGATTAAAATATGTAGAAACTATGAAAGAAGTAGCACAATTATCAGATCTGTCTAGTACTTTAGACTTAATGCGAGGTATTGCTGAAATTGCTCTTAATAAAAAAATTATGCGTGTAAGTTTAAATTTAAGTCCAGAGTCAGAAGAGAAAGGAATCTCTGCTTTGACTAATTTAGTAAGCAAAATTCCAAGTGAGAATGAAAAACCATTTCATATTACCAAAATTCCCAAAAAAGATGCTAAAGTAAAGGGGATACACTTTATCTTCCCCTTCCAGGTTAGTTATGCTGCAATGTCACTGCCTGCTGTGGAATATGCTCACAATGATTTTCCTGTTCTGAGAGTCCTTGCTCGATTACTGGGTTCAAAGTACCTTTTCCCAAGAATCAGGGAGAAAGGTGGAGCGTATGGCTCAGGAGCTAATGTTTCTAGTGGTGGAATCTTTAATTTCTATTCTTATTCTGACCCAAAGCCTTTAAACTCTTTTGATGTTTTTGCGGGTGCTCATGAATGGATTTTGTCAGGCACTGATTATACTGATCAAGATGTAGAAGAAGCCAAACTTGGAGTGTTTCAATCTCTAGACGCCCCTGTTCCACCTAGTGCAAAAGGAACTCGACAATTCTTTTATGGTATATCAGATGACCTCCTTCAAAAACACCGACAAATAGCTATGAAGTGTACCAAAGCTGATCTGAAAAGGGTTGCACAATATTTAGAATCTAAATCTCAAGGTCGCGCTCTTCTTGGGCCTGAAAATAGTGATCTTACTTTGAGGACTAATGAAAACTGGGATACCAGAAGAATGGACCTTGTTCTGTGATAAAATAATAGTTGCTAAATGAATTTTGTAATATGAAACTTTTGTTAAGTATTAATTAGATCTTCCAAATTAATGTTCGTATATTTGTGTTATTTTGAGATTGTAAATATTGTAAATAAAGATTTATTTATTGTTTTCAATTTTTTATTTTGTGAAGCATTACCATTTTGTTTTGTTCAGTATTGGATGTGAATTACCTGTTGGCTCACTCACATCACAATTATTTTTTATGATTTAAAGATTAATTTCTCTAGTATTTATATCTCTTTTTGTTTTTTTAGCAGTTTTATTAAATTTATATGAAACTGTTACAGCTGTAACAATTGTTGCAGACAATTACCAAGCAGTTTTAGTTGTTCAAAATAGCTCACTTGGAGTGAATCATTACTATGTGGTCTCCAATGAAGATAAATAATCTTAACTTCATATACAAATTACCTCCATATTCACCTTTTGAGATTGCTTTGGATTTGCCACTTCTGAAATAAGTCCTGACAAGGGCTGACAATTCCAGCCCAGTACAGTCAAGGCAGAATTATTTATTATTTGAATAAATTTATAGAAATCAGAAAACAATGTACAACAGCTTATCATTTTCAGTCCAATAGATATGTAGAGAGAGTGTATCAAAGTTAAAATACCTCTGATGACTCATGATGATTCATTAAGTTTATCATATAGGAGCTGCGTAAACTAAGTAATTCCTTAGTATCATAGATGATGAACCTATGAATAATTTCATTTTAACTTTCCATCTCATGTTATATATCATATATACTTATAGAATATATCTTTATCAATTAACTAATCTGGATTGTTTCATTGCCCTAAACTAAGTATAATGTTTGCTGCAGTGCAAAAAATTGTATTATCCCACTTGACACCCTTTCATTTTACATTTAAAAGGGATATGTCAAATTACATTATTAATAACAACTAATTGCAGCTTCTAAGAACAACCTCAATAACTACATTTCTTCGGACTTTGCTAAAATGGACTCAGACACTTCCAACTTTAGTTTTATGCATTTAGGTGAGTATTAGAGGAAATTTAGAAGTGGTCTGTTGACAGTCATTGCATTTACTTGGCGAGTTCTTTGTCACTCTTCCAGGTCAAGAAACACTGCAGCAACATGAACGAAAACCTAGACCATCGATTCGAACATCAATAAACAAAATATTAAAACTTATAAGTATCTTAACTAACACCCATATATTCTCGCAGTAAAGATACTAAAAGGAGGCCACCATATTAAGACCCACTGTAGAGTTGCCATGGTGAGAAAAGAATGAAGTAGTTTTTGTATCTTTCCCAAAATTGCAGAAACTATTATTTTTTTATTACAAAAAATGCCTTCCCATTTGGGGTTTTTACATTTTGAATATTCAATGCACCCAAATTAATTATAACACTAATTTTTAAAATGAGGCAGTTTGAATATTTGACTCATTTTTTCTTTATGTAAAAGAATTATATCTTCTCATAGTAGATTTATTCACAATATGGATCCATAGGTATTGTTTCCATTAAATGGCCATATTTTTGTGAAATTAATAAATGTGTATACAGAGGTATAGAAGCTAGGTAAATAATCTAAAAGGTTATTTTCACTACCAATTAATGTAGAACTATTATACCTTCTATTATCCGTCTTCATTGGTTTCTGCAAACCATCTTCTGTTGGTAGAAGATGGTTTGCAGAAACTAATGAAGACGGATAATTGAAGGTATGATAGTATAGAAGCTATGTTATGAAACCACTTCTTTTACCTATTACATTATTTTTTACTATTGGTAAGTATATACATGATATTAACATATAGGAACATTTATAAATGACCTTTAGAAATAGTATAAATTTATAGATTTTAATATGAAATTATGGGTAAAGTGATCTGAAGATAGGTCTTATAAAAATTAATTTTTCTATTTAGCATTTCTATCCTGTAATGCAATTTTTTAGGTTCATATTTTAAATTTTGATAATTGATAAAATATTATGCCAAATTGAAAATTTTCATTAGCTTAAGTAATTTTGAAGACAATGAAAATTTATTGTTCTAAAATAAATCAAAGGAGGGTTGTCAACTGACAAAATATTATGAAAAATACTTCTTTTTTTTTTTTTCAAATATGCAGTTATAATTATTTGAGGTGAGATTCTTTAAAATTAATACAGGCATAAAAAACATTACAAAATTAAATTATTAATAAAAATTTCAAACATAAGAACATTTAAGACATTCACCCTAAGGTGAGACCTCTAAAGGTCTCTTACTAAATGTCCCACACATTTGTTTGAAATATCTGAATAAAGTGATCAAAATATTTGACAAAATAATTATCATTTTTTATTTTGCTGTTTTGGTTAGTAATATGCATGACATAAACAATGATGTTGAATAAAAAATACTTGAAAAATAATTGCAAAATGAGTGAACACTTCAAAGACTTAATACAAACTGAGGTAGGAAGAGAATACCCTCAAAACATACTGCCTTTCAAGAAAAAAGATAAATTATGATAAATTTATAATACTAATTATTTTGATGCTGATCCCTTGTAACTTCGAATTTTTTGTATTAAAATGAAAAAAATTATGCATGAAAATTCTCTAAACATTTTAAATAAGTAATTAAATTATCCAAAGTTTTATTTTATGGTGTGATTTATAGCAGATATTTAATATTTTCTGATGCCCACACTTGTACTGTCAAGCACTAACTACAGAACTAGAATAAGCAACCTCCCAGCTTTTTTTTTTCTTTCTACAAACTCATTTTATGGATATTGAAAGTCCATAATTACTAGTACTCTCTTTGTAATTGTTCACTCTACTAACATGAAATGCAGAATCTGAAACTGTGTGTAATAGAACAATGTAAAACTTATTACACATAAATTTCCTTTGCCTTTAGTTCTGTGATTAGCAATGATAGTTATTCAGAATTATATTAATGCAATGTTGGCATTTTCTGCAAAATAAACCTAATATATTATAAATTCTTCATACTTCACAATATCTTTCACAGCATTTATTATGTCCATTTCAATTTATCATCTTATATATGAAATATAAGGTTTAAACTTAAAAAAAAAAAAAATTTACTTTAAAAATAAACCAGAGAATCATATTAATATATTTTATTTCAATGTTTTTCCTTCTATTTGTGAGAGAAGAATATATAAATTCTTATTTTGGTAGTGAAATATGAAAATGGCAACCAGTCATAGCCAGCTGCCTTACCAAACCCTTATAAGTTCATGAAAAGTGCCAAAAGAAAAAGCTGATAAATGTTCATTTAATACAATTTTTGAGTGCTCTCAAATCAAATTATTTAATTTAATTTATTAATGTACTTATTTAATCCATTTTATAGTCATCTCACATGAATAGTAGATGTAATGTACAATTTGAAGCAAACCTAACAAAATGAGAAATATACAGAAAACTATTAGTAAAGGAATTTAAACATGAACCATGAACTTAAAATATCTATATTTACCCTTGATTATAACAATTCAGCTCAATATTTTTGCATCATTTTTAACATCAATGAATTAGGAAACTGAGTAACGTAGTTGCACACTGTCATGTTTGTTAAATTACATTGATCTACCTCATAATTTGAAGAAGTTTCTGTTAGAACTATCATACCTTCTATTATCCGTCTTCATTGGTTTCTGCAAACCATCCTCCGTTGGCGAGCACTTTTGGACATTGTCCATCTTCTTGGCCGAATACATGTGTTCATTGTTACTGTCTGTATTCAACTGCGTTTGTATTCTGTGGGTTGGTCGAATACAAACACAGTTGAATACAGACAGTGACAATGAACACATGTATTCGGCCAAGAAGATGGACAATGTCCAAAAGTGCTCGCCAACGGAGGATGGTTTGCAGAAACCAATGAAGATGGATAATAGAAGGTATGATAGTTCTATATTCATTGGTAGTGAAAATAACCTTTCTGTTAGAAAACAATTTTTTTTAAACAAAATCTCTGGAACTCTTAAGTGTGATTTGAGAGCACTCAAAAATTCTATTAAATTTGCAGCTATTAACTTTTCATGAATTTAAATGAAGATTGGAAAAACAGCTGGCCATGACTGGTTGGCATTTTCATATTCCACTGCTGAAATATGAATTTTCACTTTCTTCTCTCACAAATATAAATGTTATGTACAGTGTTTATTCTATTATGATTATATTTTTAGATGATTTATTATTCATTTTTATAAGGAAAGCTTTAATGGATTATAAGGGAAGCTCTGGGAAACATGAAGTTATATTTACATTTTCTAAAGGTAATGTACCTTAGAAGCAAGGCATTTATGAAAAGTAATGGTAATGCATTTATGACAAATGAAGACGTCATGAATGAGAAATAAAGTCTTGGCAGTAGGGTTTAAGAATTACCAAGGGAAACTTTCTTGCAAGATTTTCCTTTGGCTGGATGAGGAAAGATATGACAAAATGGCTTATGGAAGAAGTAATTTTGTTTTATCCAAAAAAAAAAAAAAAGGCTTTAAATTTGCTTAAATCTAATAATGCTTATTCATTGAAGCTATATTATAGTGTTTGGAGTGTGAAAAGTCACATTCCACAGAAAATTAAATGTATAAAAATATTGTTGTTTTTCTGAGTTGAAGCGAAAATAGTAGGTGTCACTTGCCCTCTCTAATGAGAGCGAAAGGTCATCAGAGTTCAGGTCTCAGAATTTTAATTATTTATGTCTAGGGTTATTTATGTATTGGCTTCATTAAGCCAAATTTTGTGATTCCGATAAACTCACTCTTCACTTATAATAAATAACCTAGTTTGCTAGTTTAAAAAAAAAAATTTGAATAATCATTTTCAGCTAGAGGCCAATTTATGACTACTGGAGCTAAATCCCGGGAACCCTCATTCTTCATAATTATTATTAAGTACAGTTATAAAGTTAAACATTATTAATAATTTTTCTTCTGAAAAATAAAACTGTGAATCTTAGAGCCTTATTTAATTATATTAAAATTGAGTTAGGGTTGAAAAAAAAGTCTTAAAATTTTTCATCCCACTAAAATGAATCTTGTGCTCACTACTTTGAAAACTATTTTTAACTACAATTGGTCTGAATACCTATTGGTCTGAATTTGTTCCTTTACTAATGAATGTAAATAAACAAATTCAGACCAATAGGTAGGATTTATATATATATATATATATACATGTGAATGTCTGAAACCATTATAGCAACATGTTTTACAACTAGCAAATTTTAGTGACTATCAGTTTTCGTGTGCATTAGTTTGGATCAAAGTAGCTTCAGTCCTTCTCTAAAACATGAGATATATTCCGAGGTTTATTCGCGTTACCTTATTATGATCAATAGAGAGAACTAAAGTTACAGATTCAAAAAATTAGTTCATTTGGTGTAATCCTTTGATGATAAAACCTAAATTTAAGATATTACTATTTTTATTTGTTTTACTTGAATTTGGTATCATATTTTGAGTGCTTATATATTGTACTTAAGGGCATGAGCACTACTTGTACTATTCTGAAAATTGTGAAATGATGATAAAACTGAGAATTGTTTTTAATGTTTAATTGACAATTTTATCATCATTTTGGTATCTTGAAATCTGCAATAACTTTCAATGGGTAGAGGAGCTGCTTACTCCTTGTATTTTTGTCTTAGTTTTAATTAAGTACCAATTAGAATTATGAAATGGCTGTTAACTGTTAATTCTATGTGTTGAATGTTAATTCCAGGCAACTTAACTTGAAATGTCTGATGGATTGGTTACCCAAAAACTATTCTGTGGAGTCATACATTTCAGCTTGCCTCAAACTTCTCCAAGAATGGAAATGGCTCACAGAAGAAAAGAATACAGACATATTAAAAGTAAAACTTCTGGACAATCCACCTGCCTCGGATTTTATTCCATTTCTTTCAGAATTGACTAATGAAGAATTAAATGAAGTTCCATTTGGCTATCTCAAAGTAAATATTTCTTATATCTATAGCATATAAGTACTTATGTTTCAAAAGTTGTATTACACAAAAGTTAAACTGTGATCTCCTGATTCTATCATTGTTCATTAGTAGATCTGCTCTTGTTATTATAAATTTGTAAATGCGAATTTAAATTTGTTTATGCAAAAAGACAGAAAGTATTTTTAAGATAGAGGGAGTAAGGTCTTTTGTTGTATAAATTACAAGTATCTGTCCTTATTTATCCTTAAAATATTAAATTATTTAAATATATGATTATATTAATCTTTACACATATCCCCCCCCACACACTCACACACACACNTATATAAACAATTAAAAACCCTAGGAGAGTAATTCTTATGAGCTGAAAACTTTTTTGTGTACTGTAGTAATAATAATAAGTACCTTTAACTATAAATCAGTCCTCTTCAATGTATTTCGAAATTTAAAAAAATACTTTTTGTACCAGTAACATGAACTCTCTAAAATGAGGGTTTTTTTTTATATTTTTTAAGTGTTAGCCGTCATTTCAACCATTTCGGATCGTGGAGGGAGAGACTTTCTACAGGTTGCCATCCTATTCTAAACATCCATGGCTCAGAACAATCTTTTATTTATTGATAAAAGTTTGCCCAGGGCAGGATTTGTACCCGGAGCACAAGAAATCAGGTTATGGGTTAGAATCTCACTTTGAAGAGTTAAAATTGTCCACTTAGGATCCTTATTAAATCATTTCTTATCATTATTCTGATAAAAATGATTTTACATCTTGTTGTCATTGATTATGGCATTGTTAAGGAATATGAACCCCTGAAGAACAATAAATCTATATTGTGAAAAACATAAATGAAGTTTCTATCATGTTGGGAGTGAAAAAAGTAACCTGATACAAGCAATATTTTATTTTACATTATTATCAAGTGAACTATCACTTTTTACAAGCTGTAAAATTTATGGCTACTGACCAAAATAGAAGATTACTATATCCATTTGTTAATTGCTCTGTCCTACCAGTTTCATGCCTGTATTGGGCACCTTCAGGAGTTTCAAGTAGTGTTAGGAAGCCAAATATTTGTTTACACCTTAAATTCCAATGCCCATTAACTTTAAACCTAAATCCTAAAAATGCTGTGATTTATAGGATCTTAATTTCTTCAATGTAATTAAGAAAACTTTAATCTCTTTGTATAGTGCCTCTAATATCTTTGTCTTCATAAAATGAGTTTTCTGTTGGCAATTTTTTTTTTTTTTTTGCATTTGTGGGGCATAGAATACATCTTCACAAGGCAAACGAGTGTTTGTTTTTTCTTTTTTTTTTTTTTTTACGAAACCTTGATATATAATATTTGGGTTACCTTAGCACAAGAACATATTTTTTTCTAGCCAGAAATCCTTCATATCATATAATAATTTTGGTCCAAACCTGATCAAAATCATTGATATTAACAAAATTAAATGGTCAAAATGAAAAATTCGTTATGAAGTTGTTTTAGCCTATGATAAACCTAAAAATTGTATTATTCTATTTAAATAGTTCTAGAGAGAAAGTCAGTTATCTAGACAAAGTGAAGAGCTGCTTAAGATTGTTTACCTATATTTATTTTTATTTCATTTTGTCGCAGTTTCTTTCATGCACACTTTTATTAAAGTTAAGTGGTTTTTGAGGGGATCTCTGCCTTCCTCGTGTTATGCTTAATATTGTTCAGAGTTTCAAGCACATAGTACTTCTTCAGTACTTCTGATATACCCCTACAACAGAAATAAAAAAAATACTCAACCACAAATATAGATAAATTCTCATCTATGACCTGGGCTTTCTGTCTCATCAAATTTATTTTTTTCTTAAACTACATTTGATCTCTTAATGTGTATTTACTATTTATAAGCTGCTCTTATATTCTGTCTTTCTTTCATTCAAATGAATGTCCTTCAAGTTTCTTTTTCCCTTCCTATTACAATTTAGGAATGCTAATCTTTAGTAGAAATTATTTTTATTATCTTATAAATTTCTTAATTATTAATAGTTTAGTACTGTAATGTTTATTATTTAATACATTTATTATTCTATCCGTTATAGTTTGGGAATGAATCAATTACAAAGGAATTGCTCTATTACTGGATGGAATAATTCTTCTCCAGACAATTAAAATTTACTTTTAAATTTTTTTTACAGGATTTTTGGCCTGATAAATTTAAACATTTCCTTCGAGAATGTTGCTTCCTGAAATTAAACGTACCACAACACGTAAGACAAAAAGGCATACACATAGATAAGAAACTGTTACGAAAGATGAGCCCTAAAAAGAGGGAAGAAGTTGTACTTTTGTCTGAAGTTACAGCAGAGTTATGCAATAGAAATAATATAAAACATGTTATTGATTTTGGATCTGGCTTGGTAAAAATTTACTTTTTATAATATCTTTATAATAATAAGATAAGTAACTTTTTGTAGACTAATTGTTATTTAGTTAAACTGTGTTGTATATAGTGTAATTATATTGATAAATCTTATTTATGAACGTCAATGTAAGTCTTATTTGATTGAAACAAGAAAAACTTAACACATTATATTTTTCAGCTAAGTGTTTGTCATTAGGCATGGCTTTTGCAGTATTAAATTAATTAAGAAATAAATAAAAGTTGTTATTTCATTAAATAATTATTCTCAAAACAAATTATATTTAGTTAATTGCTTAGTTTTATCTGAGAAATAGCCACACTCAAACAGTGACGGGCTTATATCTAGAAAATAATTATTTGTAGCTTTAATAAGTTACTAAATGTATAAAATATATTTTTGGTCCTTATTTTGAAGAATCTGAATTTGAAATTTTTCTATTTGAAATGTATAAATTCAAGTAATTGGCTAACCCTCTTAAATGAATTCATTAAATTGATTGGTTTTACTTCTTAAAATTCTCATATCTATTATTCAGAATTCTAATTCTAATTAGAACTAAAAAGTTTCTAAACTTTTAGAAATGTCACCACTTCCCAATATTTTTCTTATTCTTGAAAGTAGATATAATAAAAGTAAGTAAATTAATTTTTTCTCAATCATAGTGACAATTTTAATTATTGCTTTTCATTTTAGCAAACTGCTTAATCTCATAAAGAAAACTTTTTTCAATAAATTTTTAAATGATTGGTAAAATTGCTACTGGACCTTAACTTTTAGTATAAATATTGCTACTATTATTTTTAAACAATTGATATACTCTTGCTGTTGTAAGCTACTCAAAGAAAATAAATATATGGCTGTATTAAGTTGTATGTGGTCAAAATGAATAAGGAACAATTTATCTTAGTCATTTATAATTAATACCTTTTGAGTAATCTTTGTTCTGTTTTTAGAAGAGCCATTATGCTTTTAGTACTCCTTCAGTAACTAGAGTTCATAGAATATATAATTTTTTGTTTATTCATAATGTATATATAATTTTTTTATTTATTCATAATGTATATATAATTTTTTTATTTATTCATAATGTATATATAATTTACAAAAAACTAAACATGGATTATGCTTCTACAAAAAAAAAAAGGTATAACCTGTCTAATGAAAGCGATTGTAGTTTAGCAGGTTTAATGCACATTATTTCATGAATTTAATATGTGAAGTAATACATTAATTACAATTTAAATATTCACAGCTATAAGTTTGAAAACACTTAAATAATGAAACAAATATAAAAACTGTTTGTAAAATTCAAATTTCAAGTCAAGATTAAGTCAACTGTTATTTGATATTGTAGGAATAATATGTGTAGGATTGGAAAATATCACCAACATATAATTTTAGAGCTGAAGATTATCTGAAATATTGAGGTTTTAATAAGAATTCAAAAACTTTTTTTTTTTTTTAAAGAATAATTTAAATAATGAATTCTATTCAGTAAAAAGTTAGTTGTTCCAAAGTCCATTAACTTTCTTCTGCCCAAATTCAGTATATCTTCTCTCTGAACCCTTTTGTTTTCTTTGCACAGTAGTCTATTTTTATTATTTTAAGAATTATTTTGTTTTTGTAATCTCATTCTCTTACAACTTCTATTGTAGCTATTTTTTTTTTTTTAAATATTGTTACATTTCCTAAAATACCTAATTGATTCATATACAAAATTAAAATATAAATATTACAATGAAAACCCACATTTCTCGAATTAATAGCTGTTCTTTGTTTTTATTACTCAACAAGAGAACAAAGTATTCATTGAAAATGATCTATTTTTATAATATGACTGCTAATTTAAATTAATATTTCATAGTAATTTTTTTAATTTGAAAATTAACATATTGACAATTTGATTTTCTTTTGTTGAATAATTTTTTTTGTTTGTTTTATTCAAGGGTTATGTAGATAGAATATTGACTCAACATTATGGTTTTTCTGTCATGGGGTTGGAAAAAGATCCTGAAAAAGTAAAGAAGGCCCAGGAAATAGGAGGTGGTGTGGAATACAGAACTGTTTGCCTCTCAAAGGAAACAATTCCTGATGTGAAGGAAGTTATAGTAAACTGGCTCCAGGGTTCTCCAGCATGTTTTATTGCCCTCCATGGTTGCGGAGATTTGAGGTTTGTCTCTCTTAGATTTCATATTTGGTTGGCATTGGAGGGTCCCTATACCTTCAATCAACCACTGGCCCTCGAAGTTGGGGTACACCTTGAAACTCACACCTCACATTGTTCACTATTTGCAACCCACTACACTTACCTCCACACTACAGAAGAATGTACACACCCTAGGGTTACCTCTTCTTGGTAGCAGCCTTGGACGGTGACCCAGGTCTGCAAAAATTAAGGTGGCAGACCCACTAGCAGACTAGGGTATGTAGAGAGGGCTGATAGTCCTGCTACTTGAAAAAAAATTATTAGGAAATCTCACACAATAGCATTCGGACAGTCATACAGGGAAAGTGGATGCATAGGATTTTGGAACATACTCCCAGTACCTGAAATTCTGATTGACAGCTCTTG
This sequence comes from Oncopeltus fasciatus, assembly GCA_000696205.2. Classification (NCBI taxonomy): domain Eukaryota; kingdom Metazoa; phylum Arthropoda; class Insecta; order Hemiptera; family Lygaeidae; genus Oncopeltus; species Oncopeltus fasciatus. The sequence goes on from KZ806869.1 coordinate 63,994, forward strand.
GAGCAACTTAACCATTCCTTTTTATTTATTTGAATAGTATATTTCAAATGTATTTGAATTCTGAATATTTTCAATATTCAAAATGTAACTAAACAAATTTTTAAAATAATTTAAAGAAACTATTCTCATGACATTGTTGTCCATGAAGGGTGGATAAGGATTTATAACTGATGGGGAAAAAAGTATGGAGAAATTATTATTTATATTTTTTTAAATTATATAATTGTGGAACTGTTTTATTTAGGTTATTTCATCTAAAGAATTTTGCATTCAATTATGGAAAGCACAAGATAACCCAATGCTATGAGCTAGTTTATTGAAGTCTTGATGTCAAAACCACATAGTAATTAATATCTACTACAAGATTCATATTTAACTTCTTCAAGCAGATGAAGCAAATATTAAAATTATTCATGAATACCTAAATAAATCTTAAATTAAATCCTCTTATAATAAGAACTTGTGACATAATTTTCTTTTTGTTTTGTAGCATACAAATAGGGAATTTATTTGGAGAAACACAGGAAGGAAAAGTGTTAATTTTGGTCCCTTGCTGTTATCATCGCTCTACACTGAGGCCACTTTCTCCGGAAGTTAAAGATAGTGGATTAGTAAACACTAATCTCTTGAGACTGGCTTCAGATGGCACTGCTGAGAGGTGGCGCTTGTCTTCATCTGATCAACACTTGGCACATGCCCGAAGTTTTCTTGCCAGAGTCCTAGTGGAACTCTTTCCTTCAAATGGTTAGTCATTTTCTTTTATATTAAGCATTTGTACCATTCTGCTTTTTATTTTATTTCGGGGTAATTTTTGTTTGTATTATTGACTATATATGAGGCTTGTCCAGAAAGTAAGTGTACTGAGACTTTCACGACGGTAGGTAATTGTTTTTCCATTTGTTGGCTGCACTGCCACTTACCGTTATTTCTCCCATCAAAACAAAACCTCTACGAGGTCTGAGAACTGTAGACGCAGCAACACGTTTAGTGAGAAATGTCAATCCAATCTCCCACCAAGTGTGAAATATGTGACGTTATTCAGAACAAGAGGAGAGGCATGCTGACAAACCGAGTCTGCCTGATAAAAGAAAATGCCAGACCTCACACGGCTTATGCCACAAAAGATCTGCTCACCTCGTTAAAATCGGATGTCCTGGACCATCCCGCGCATTCCCCTGACCTAGGACCATCAGATTACTACCTCTTTACCTCCCTGAAGCTGAACATGGGTGGAAAAAGGTTTTCAACTGACGAGGAGGTGGATTTGTGGATACTACTTCGAGGAGGGCATGAAAAAATTGATACCACGGTACACCACCTGCATTGAAAGAAATGGTGACTATTTCAAAAAATAGCTTAGATATAAACTAATGTAGCAGGTAATTTTTTTGTTCAAATAAAAATTTTTATAAACTACAATTGTTTATTAGTACACTTACTTTCTGGACATCCCTTATATATTGCAGGGCAAGCTCTATTAGCCATTTCCTGTGTACGTATTGAACATTTTTAACCGTACATGAAAGATTTAAATAATAACAGCCAAATACATTTAAAGAACTAATGTACTAATATGATTAAAAACAATTTTTTTTACCTTTTATGAAGGATAGAAAAGTTCAATTTAGGTTAACTTTATTAGAAATTTTTTTAATTATAAAAATTAATTCAGTTAGAATAGTGGATAGTTCAAGCTAGAGATTAATAATGAATCACTCACATAACTTACCTTATTTATTTTCCTTAACAAAAACCTACTTGAATTATTAATGCCTTAAACAACTTGTAATTTTTATTGCTAAAATATCATTCCATTTTTTTCAATCATCACTATTGCATCGAGAGTAATAATGTTACATTCCTGACTCACCCAAAAATTAAGCACATCTGGCTAAGGTGATATGCTTATGAATTATGCTTGGAAGGGAATGCGGGAAAGAATTCATATAAAAATAGATCCTTGCTTTGCATTTTTTTTTTTTTTTTTTTTTTTTTTGTGGATGTTTTAGTTGGATACTAACTTAACACCAATCACTTTTACTCTCTAAAATCATGCATAGTTATTGTAGTAGATTAGTTATTTATTAAAACTAAAAAATTTTCTTCTCTTTTGTTATACAGTTTCTTCAGAGATAAAGAAAAAACAAAGACATTTACTTCGTTCAGAATCACAGGAAGATTGGGATAGATGCTTGGACAAATGTGTTACAGGTTTCTTAGGAGTAGATGCAAAAAGAATGAGTGAGGAATGGAAACAAAATGAATGGCGTCTGAAGCAAATTGAATCATTTTCTTGTCTCCAGGTGTGCTTACAAGCAGTAGCTGAAGGCCTTGTTCTTTCTGACACTTACCTTTTTTTATCTGCAGCAACTAAAGCTGATGTGAACCTGATAAGACTATTTGATGTTGTTTTATCTCCTAGATCTGTTGCATTTATTTTAGTGAGATAATACTGAGTTACATTAATTTATTAAGACAATATTTTGACTACAATTTAAATATTTTTTAAGCTATACTGTTTGAAAAATAAGCATTTATGGAAGATCTGCAAGTGCTAAGAAGATTTCCTTCTTTATTAAAGATGGAAATAAGATAAAGAAATTGAATAATTTGATCCTTCAGACCTACAGGACATTGGGAAGATAATTTCATATCTCTAGGGCTGTCTCCTCATTGACCAGGATAGAATTGTGCTTCCGAGCCATCCTAGTTATGTTATTAAATATCACTCTTAATGTGTGTATAAAAATATTATTAAAATTTAGAAAATTACTTTTTACATAAAATAAGTTCTATTAATATTATTGATGTTTTAAATTAAATTAAAATTATTATGTTCACTTAGGCTTCCACAGTCATCAGATGCATGTAAAGTTTTTTCCGGGTTGGACCGTGTAAAGAGGCCGGGTATAAATACCCCTGGATTTGAAGACAGCTCTCATTCTCTATTCAGCCCTGAAGAAGCCATCACAGGATGTGCGAAAGCTCGGCAACCATCAAAAACTTTACACGGTCCAACCCGGAAAAAACTTTACATGTAAAATTATTATGTTAAAAATTAAAAAAAACAAGATACTAACAATTTTTCAATTTGGTTTTTCTGCTTGAAATTCTCCTATTTCTTCTCCAATTATAGGTATTAGAATACAAATTAAATGATTTGTGAAAAGAAGTTTAATTCCAGTAGCTAATTAGCATGATTAATTCCTGTATCTCATTTTTAAAATGAAGGTCTTCTCATCTCTTCTAGTTCAATATCTTTCTTAATGTATACTTCATGTAATATTTGATGTAATATAAATGTTCTAAATTTTATTTCACACCCACTATGTTGTATAAATTTATTCATCATGCAAATTATAATAATAATGATATTAACAACTTTCCAATTAGAAATTCTAAATAGCCCTTCCACACCCCTTTCTTTTAGCTATGAACAAACTAATTCAATTGATTACAGAAAGAAACTAAAAAAAAATTTTTTAGTTCAAATTAAAAATTTTTTTTTTATTTTTTAAAAGGCTAGTAAGTTGAGTTAGACACATGTTTAATACATATTTAAAAAAAAGTAAAAACAAATTGGCTAAACTATAATTCTAATAAAAATAGGAAATTAAATTAAGTAATTAGTTATATACTTCATCTGTCTGAACCTGATATGTAGAATAGTACAAAAAATAATAAATACAGTATACAGTTTAAAAAAAAATGAATACAAATTTAAAAAATTTAAATTAAATTGTAAATTGAACCAGATTTAATGCTGAATGAATTACCTCCTTCAATTGGTAAATATTAAGTAAAAGTAAAAATTAAGAAAAATTATTTATTATTATTTATTTCTTCAATACTCTTAGATAAGTTTCATTCTAATATTTCAAAAGAAAATGACTAAGTTACTTGCAAATGCTGTTGGTGAATTTTCTATTAATCTTTTCCCAAATTAAGATATGGGTGATAAGCAAAGGATTACTTGGATAAAACACTACAAATAATTCCACAAAAATTAATNACATTTTCTGATATTTTATGAAAATTTATTTTGGTATAAAAATTGCTAAATGAACCTAAGATACAGCTGGTGCTAACTGAAAAATTTGAATGCTTGAAACATACATATATCAGGTGTCATATCAAAATCATACTCTAAAACTAACACTTCTTAGTATTAGAGAAAGTTGGCCTAACTTAATACGTTATAAAGTTACACAGATAACAAATTTATCTAATATCTTCAATTGTTAGGAATATTATTTATTTATTTGTTTCAATTGCCAGGAATATCATTCTTTTTACTTATATCAAACCAATTTTTCAAGAATCTTTTATATATTAATGTAGAAAATAATTTTCCTACTCATAATTATTTTTAGTTTAAAATGTTTACAAAGAAAATACCAGGGAAACTAGTTATAAATAACTAGTAATTTAATATGATTAGAGCTCCAATGAAATAAAAAATTTCAATTAATATTTTCTCAGGAAAGAAAAAGCAAATAAATTTCTTGAAAATGATTCATGCATGCATTGGCATAGAAAATAAACAAATACTGCTTGTGGAGCTGGTGATTGAAGCTGTTGAGATGTTTGTGAGTCATCACAATGAGTGAATGGATTCAGTATTTCGGAAGGAGCAGAATGCTGTGAAGCCAATTTTATTTTCAAAGGCTCGTCATATAAATCTCAAAACCCACTAATTGTTTTTTTAATTTATTAACTGTAGTTTGGGACTGCTATCTGAGGGAAATGGAGGACAGTGAATCTTGTGATGAAGTTTTGTATTCTATCAGAAATAAGTTGGATGAATTATCTTTAGGTCTTTCTGATATGAAGGATGATGTAAGACAAATTAAAGTGGAGCAATATGAGATGTTATTTAAAGTAGAAAAGTGTGTTGAAAGTGTACGAGGCATAAATGAAGCAAAAGAAAACTATGTTTTTGAGGATGAACTATAACATTTTTTCCAATATGAGTTGTTTTAGTATTTGAATTTATTTTATATAAGATTAGTTATAGACTTTGTTAAGTTGAAAAATTAACTAACTGTTAATATGCAAAATACAATGTTCGGTACATATCCTATTCATATTTTTCTTGCCCATCCTGGGGTTCAGCAGTGAATTGTATTTGCTTATTTACTTCATTTAACTATTTTGTGCCTGATAGGCTTTGAATTTTATTGTAATCAAGAAAAACAATAGTATGAAAGAAAAGTCATGGCTGAAAAATAATCCACTTCTTTACTGATTTTTTACATTGTTGAGTGAATAAGATTTAAAGACTTTACAATTTATGAATTATTTCTGACATGGGTTGACTTTTTGATTTACAACCTGTGATCTCCATTAATATGTTGACTCAGAATATTTTAATAATAATTTGTTGTAACATAATATACAAATCTATTATTTTCTTCTTAACACACGTAAATGTTCATACCAAATGAGTTCCCCATGCACATTATGTCAGATTTATTTTACCAAGAAGAGCTACTGCTTACTTACATTAAAACTTTTAGAACTTAATGAAGTAGAATTTGTATAGAATAGCTAATTTATTTTCCCCAGTCTTTATTATTTTCACTTAGCCCTATAGGAAAAGTTCCTAATTTCTTATAAAGAAATATATCATTTATAATATACCTATGTCTCAATATTCAAGCTAACCTATTAATTAATGTTACTCGTGCTTACAATGTGACTTTTGTATTGCTTTGTTACTCTAATATGTAAATAAAGGGGCAAAATTTCTTTGCATAAGAGCTATATAAAATAGGCAATAACTTATCAAACTATTATTGAATTTACTACTCAGAAACAGAATTAAATTATGTGAAGTTCAACACGGAAAAGAAGAAAGCATGCAAAAGCTGTCTGTGAGCTGCATGATTTTAAATTAGTTTCTAGTTACCTTCCCCTATAAGAGTTATTATTTAAACATTATAGCGACATAATCAACCAAAGGTACATTATAGGCCCATTTTGCTTTTTATCACACTATCATCATACTGTTTTTTCTTTTTTAAAAGAAATTTAGTATATTTATTTAATCAGATAATTAAGCAGTTTTTTTAATAAATAAATTTACAAAACTTCTGATGTACCTTTAATTATTATAAAATTCAGTATCCAGTATCCTTTCATTTTAGAGGTAATGGCTCCAAACTTATTCCAGGCCATTTTGTAATACATGTTTTCAGGACTAGGACTGAGGGTTGCCACCAGATGCCAAAAGTTTTAAAAAGAACATGTTTAATTTTCTTGAAGACCCTTTTTATTGATTAAAACAATACAAAAAGTGGTTTATATAACTTAAATAATTCTCCAAAAACATGTTCATTAATCAGCAAAGTTGTTTGATTTGAGAAATGGAGTTTATTCAAAACCCTAAGTTGCATTTGACATACTAATGCTCTTATTTTGGCAACTTTTAATTTAACGTTCCTTCCTATAAGAATACCAGTGATCATTGTTTCCTTCTTTCTCATCCCCTTGTGAGCCTCTCAGCGTAGGAGAGCTCACAGCCAGGATTGCCAGACCAAGGCTGTTTGCTGTATAAATCTGAATCAGGTATACATTCCTGCGAGTAATTTGCCCCATACCCTTGGGACAACTGCCCCCCCCCCCCCCACAAATTTGAATTTGTTGAATTAACCATTCCTATTGCCATCATTGAACAGTGGTTTACTTGAACCAAAACTTTAAATTGTAAAATTTTGATTCCCAAGCACACTGTGGCTATGTTAAATTTTTTTTATTATATCTCATTTATATAACTCCCTCTTACACTAGTTTTTCGAAAATATTATTCTAAACTCTACTACAGTTAATCTTTTGATCTAAGAAATTTACAAAAAGAATGATATAGTCAGATATACTAAATTTTAACTTGTACAGCCATTTCAAATGGAATTCTAATTCTAAAAATGTATAAATAGTACTTAAAAGCATATTCATACTTAAAAACTCTAAAATCATTTGTTGTAATAATAAATACAATTTAAGCAATGTTTACGCTAAACATTGCATTTGATGCATTTTAAAAGAAAGAACACCATCCCTAATAAAATGTAGTAGAAATGGAATGTCTATGCCAATTAGTTTTAAAATTAGAAGACTAATTATTATTTAATTTTAATTCAATTTATTCTTCTGTATCATAAATAGAAAATCTTATTCTCTGACATTGATCTGAATTGAATATAACAGTTTAAACGAGCCAAATCAAAAAGCTACCAGACAATTTTGTTTAGATTTCAAAATATTAATCGTCAAACAGCCTAACTTTATTTATTTTTATGAGAGATCTTGTGTTAGAATTAAGAAGCAGGCGTCTCTACAATAGTAAAATAAAAATACTGTGAAATCTAGTAACACAGTCTATATTATAATATTGTTGTTTAATTTCCTTACTCTTCAATGGAAAGAGTTACAATTTCATTCCAAAGAAACAGCTTACCAGTCAAGTAACAAAATTCATGGAGCTGAAAATTAGAAATTTCTACCTTTTTTTTAACTAAAAATGTTCTTCCAGTGAGTGATTTGACACTATTAGACCATTCATTCACAGAGAAATGATACATATAAAATCTTGTAGACCATATTTCTTGCTTCTCCCATATAGGATTGGTGAAGATCAGTTAATTTATTTTGAAAGTAGAGTTATGGTATCAATGAGAATGCAGCTTGGTTTCCTTATGGGAAATGTCCCAAAAGTCAAAAATGGTAACTACGAAAAAAATATTGTTTCGAAAATAATATTTCAACTTCATGATCAACAAATGTTTTGCTCAATTCCTTAGATTATTATCCTTGAAGTAATAAACTAATAATTTTGACCAAAATAGAGAGACTCGTTTCTGTAATTTATTACTTACCCGAACTTTTCCACTGGAATTTTTTAAAAAAAACTGTAATGGGTAATCTCTCATAGTTCTACAGAAATAAAAGAAGAAAAAAAAGATTATTTTGCAACTTTTTTTTCAGGGGAAGGGAGAAGCACTCAAACATTAATTCTGTGGATTTGGAAGGTAGATATGGACAATATTAGATACCCATAGTGAAAAGTTTATGGAAAATGGAAAAGTGCTCCATGCTCAGTTCAAAATAGATATTTACCTGAAATAATTATAAGTATGTTTACTAGATTTTATTTACACAAATTTCATTATTTGAATAAGTTTTAAAGAGCTGCAACAAAATGAATATTTTCTAATCTAACCTTTGATTAGATCAATGAGATCAGTTAAGGAATGATGAAATTGTACAGTATTAACTGTAGTTAAATCATTTAAAAACTGGAGAAGTCATAAAATAATCCCTGAGGCAAACAATTACAAATAAAAACAAATGGTAATAAAATTAATACAAATTACAATAGTTTATTTTATGAATAATGAAAAATACATTTGCAGTAAATAATAAGTCTTTAAATAGTGAATAAGTCTTTTAGCAGTAAAACTAGAGTATTTTTAAGCTAAATTAATCAAAATGATCATTAATCACATTAAGGAATGAAATAAATTTAGAAATTCTATAAATTATGTGCAGTCTATTTTATTGGGTTATATAAATACCTGGTTAGTATTTAGTGTATCACAGAATGGTTGCACAATTTCTCTGGTAGCAAAGTATAAAATCAAACCAAAGGTAATAGAAATAGGTAATGCTGGCAATGCTTTTTTGAAAATAGCTAATAAAAGAAGGGTCAAAGTAAGTCCAATAAGAATTGCAACAAAGCAAGCAATTGTTGTATTCCAATCGCCATAGGAAGATGCCTTACCAACCAGGACACTATAAAAGATAAAATCCCCCAATCCCAACTTAACACCTCTTTCTTCTTCTTCTTCAGTATGAATTTGGGGTTCCGTACTGACAGAGGGCCCTTGATGTGTAGCCTGTGGATTGGTGTAGATGGTTCTCTGCCTCGAGGAGGCTGTAGGCCGACCTAACTCATTGACCCATTGCTGAGTGAAGCCTGCTTGAGAGTCTGGAGAAGGCTGCTGAGCAGTTTCTTCATTTTCCCTATTGTCGTCCCCATCTGCTGAAGGTGTGGCCACTAAATTATAAATCACAGTAGAGGAATAAATTAATGCTGGAAAAATTTGTTCATTTCTTTCTTGGGCAGTTTCAACAAGAATTCTTAATGGTCCTTTAGGGGTCAGAACTGCAAATGTATCCCAAATAGAAATAACTCCAAGCACCATCCATGTAGTCCATTCTGGTAAATACTTAATAAATATAAGAGCCATTAATGCAGCAATGAATATTAGATATGCTTGCTGTAGATGCAAAGGTCCTTTCCAGTGAATACACATTAACCCCATTACTCCAAAATTCCACAAAATAATACCAAGAGTTATATAATCAAATGGTATATTCCAAGCTCTTAATATTTCCAGGAGATAAATGTAAGAAAATATAGAAAGTAATATCAATGAAGATAGTATGAGCCATCCATGAATTGTTTTATAAAACCTATGTTTATAAAGACAAATCAAAATTACTGTCATTACTACAATCACTACCATTAAAATACTTGCATTAGCGAGAGCATTCCAGAATTTGACTCCTGTATAATTTGACACTTCGTGGAAAGGAGTATAGACTAAATAAACATCCTTGGTTTTATAAAATGACACTGTGTTCATGGTAGCAACAACAACTAACAAGCACAAGGAGACTGGAATAAATAGTTTGATTACATGTGCGGCTCCATATTTTAGTTCTTCCTCCTCATCGGTTTCTTGCGGCCTGTTAACATGTTCCCTTCTTCTCCTTGGTGCAGCCCCATCCTGGCCTGGTTCAGTTCCATCCTTTTCATGAGGCTTAGCTGCAAGTCCAACGTAATCAGTCCGCCGTGAGTAAGTAGCTTCACTTACTAAAGTATCCATGAGGGCAGTCCTTTCATCAACAGAATCGGAGTCACTATTGGACATTCATGAAGGCATATGATAAACAAACAAAGGCAATAACCCACGACAAATTACCTACCTTACTGGTTATAATAGCTTGAGTCACTTCAGTCAGTGTAGCAACTTCCTTTTTAAGACTAAAACATTTTGGTACTAATATATATATAT
>KZ806869.1:74346-98190 GCA_000696205.2 Oncopeltus fasciatus
GGGGGGGGGGGGGGGTAACAGAATAATATTCTTTAATAAAATTAATTCTACGTGGTACAATAACACGGAGTATAAAAATTTGATATCTTGTCATCTGCCTTAGAGTTGACAGAACAAACACTATGGAAATCCGTCCAAGACCCAGATTTAATTTCAAATTGTATTAAAATATATTCAGTCGTTTTTGACTAAATAATTTTATAAGTTTTATAATGGTTGTTGTGTAGATAGGCTCTTGGAACCTGATTGTTTGACACAAATGAACAGCAAAACATGCTAATGTATCTGGACTTTTCTAATAAAATAAATAATTGTCTTTTACACATTATATGCACTGATAGAACTAAAATGCCTAAAAAAAATTCTATTTATAACTGTGAAGTGTAGACGATGCGGAAGCTGTTATCATTTGGTGACGACAAAATTATGGGAACCAGGCTTTTTCTTTTCCCCATTGATAGTGAATGGATACTTTCTTTTTGAAACATGTTTTTTTTCTCTTATAGATACTTCTATATTTTTTTATATAAGGTAAGGCAATGCCCCATGTTGTGCAAATAAAGACATTTTTATGCGGGTTAGTATCCTTCCCGCCTTCAGGAGCCTGAATTGAAATTCTTCCTAGTCTTTTTTCCCCAACAAGTCGTTAAGTAATAAATAAGAATTCTTTCATCCCTTTGAACATATGCAACGCATAGAGCCCACATTAAGGAAGAAAAGAAGGACTAGTTGCAGGCCTTCGACCAGTGGATTCCTTGGTATCTCCTTAGGACTGACAACCTCACATCTGGGCACTGGATTTTCATTCAACTTCTATTTGCGCCAATCTGGCAATACAAATCAAAATCCACATCTTTAATGGTTAAGAACTGTTTGGAAACAAAACTGGAGGTTACCATTTGTAACTTGTTGTAAGCTTGTTATAGCAAACATCATGGTCCCATGTAAGAAGTTTTGAAAGTTTTATTAATTAAATTATTTATTATTTCGATATTCTTTTTTAAAAAAATGTATTGATATAAATGATTTTTATACCTGAAGATATATATTTATGTGTGTGTGTATTTTTCGAATTAACCAAAGCTTTCTCAGAGTGAGAAATTCTTAAAAAGAAATCTCAGTTTAGAATGTAACTTTTCATTATAAATTAGAAACTGATGATGTGTGTAAAGCTACTTGAGAGTGCCTTGTTTATTTCCCGGTTTATAGAAGTAGGAGTCATCTACTCTAACAACAACCGCAGAAGACTGTAGTAGAAGATACTCTTTTGCAGTCACTCTTCTTATAGTGTCTTGCATCAGTAATAAGTTACTGCGCTATTGGTCATAAGTCACTGCACTGTTGATCAGGAACTCATTCCACTACTGGAGAAACACCAGCAAAACTTATGTTGGGAAGAGTGGTCGGAACTCGGCTGGACATCCTTAGGGCGAGAGGGAGAGAAAGAAGGGAGGCAAATCATGAGGGGTTTCACAAAGGGAAAATATTGTAAACTCTCCTAGAAGGAAAATGGTTATATGTAAGGGTTTACGAAGAACCACGAGAAAAGTAAATGTACTCGATTAATTTAATGAGTAACACCAAAGATTACAATTTTTCATAGAAATAGATAATAATAAAAGTTCACCATTCTTGGATATACTCAGACACCTACGGGGAGGAAGAAAGTTGGAGTAAACTGTTCGAGGAAGCCAATTAAAACCACTAGACACATAAATTACATCATCCTAGGAAATAAAAATAGGGCACTAGCTCTTAAACATAGAGCTCTCAAATTAAGTTACCCTACATTTCATAAAAATAACTATAAAACGAATATTGTAGACTAACCAATACCTTAGAACACTCATTAATAGTCCTTTACACAAACATACAATCTACTCCTAAGACAACCAATAATCTAAACGCAACAACCTAAAAACTTTCAAATCTATTACATACATAAAAGAACTATCAGAAAGCTTAAGTTACAAGAACAAAAATACTATTTACAAGAAACTATACACAGTACATAAAGGCAAAATCCATAAATTAAGCTCAAGTTTTTGCAAGATTATAAATAACACATCCTAATTTTAAAATCTTCGTTAAATAGACAATTATTTTTTCAAATTATGTGTAAAATTATACATTTAGTTACCACTTCATTTGTTGATTTATATCATTTAATATTTATTATTTGCTTCCATTTTAATTAATATATTTGTTTTTATGCTATAATTAGTTTATAAAATATGAATATATCTGATATTGTTAAAAGTCTTATTATACTGGCTGTGGTCACGTTCATAAAGAGGATAGGTTACATTAGTCAAGTTATAAATTGATATGCAGTTTTACAAGACTTAGTTCTAAGTACTAACTTATTTGTTTTGGTAAGAAAACTGAAACTTCCCAATTAATAAAAATGTGTAATTACTTATACATGACGAATAGTATAAGTTACATAATGTGTATGAGTTACGCGTGTGTGTGTGTGCGCGCGCGCGCGCGTGTGTGTGTGTGTGTGTGTGTGTGTGTGTGTGTGCGTGTGTGCGTGCCATTCCAGCTGCCACCCTCCACAAACCATCCACTCCAACTCCTCAACAGAAAAAAGGGGGACATACACAAGAAATACATATTTTTTTATTCGGTTATTTCTCTTCCATGACTTCTAAAACGCATTTTTGGTTATAGCAATAACGGTAAGTTACAATTGATGAGTTTTTGATGACGGATAGTTAACTTTATTTCTGCAGATAATTGTCTTTCCGCGCCCTTATACAAACTATGTGTCGCACAAAAGATAAAATTGTTAATAAGTTGTAATTAAGTTTATATTTTTACATAGAATTAATTAGGCTTTAGACATTTTTATGTTATCCTTTTAAATATTTCCGAAATATTAGGTAACTAAGTGAAAATCATACAGTCTCTCTCTCTTTCTCTCTCCTTGGTTCCTTGCTATGAATATTCTGCGAAGAGGGATACCTAAGGGCCTAGGGAGAGAAAGGGTCCATAGCCCTAAATAGCCCTAAATATACTTGAGGGCTTAATATGGTAGCTAACAGTGAGCCGGACCTATATGAACAGGTATTTTGCATTTTGTGCAATTGCGGCCAGAGAGCTCACTAGCCTCCCAATAGAAATAAGGGCTTCATCGCCTTTTCGTAGGGCCTGTATAGGTTATTTTCTTGGGGCTGACTCAGGGGGTTCGCCTGGCTGACCATGTATTGCTGTGTAGTCATTTTTCCTCTTAAGTGTTTTTTTTTGTGTTATTATTAGGGTAATTTTTCATTGGTTTTATTATATATAAATTATATATATATAAAATCTAAATGGTTAGTAGATTGAACATAACCATTTCTTTGTAATTTTGTTTGTGTGATTAATACAACTTATGTTATATAATTGTAGATAAATATTCTAATTGTATTGTCTGTAAGAGAGGATTTATCGTCCCAAGACAATAAATTATTTATGTATCTATCTATCTGCCTCTATCTCTCCCTATAATGTGAAATTAACATCACTGGTGCCTGAGAGAAATAATTTATAAGTGAAAAGGCATACTAGAAAGTAAGGAGGAATGTTCTAGCAGGGAAATGCATTATACAAAAGTGGATGTCATGCAGAATAGTTATGTTCCTAAATTTTGTATATGATTTATAATTTAAAACAATAATGCATATTTCACTGAGATTCCCTTGGCGTTATCGCAATCAAATGAAGCTAGAGATAGTGTTTCATTAGTTACGTCTGAACACTAATATTAGTGAAGACAATGGCACTGTGACAAGAACAAACCAACATTCACTTTATTTGGTAATCTAATGTCTTGACAGTTTGTCTTTTAATTTGCCTTGTCTAAATAAATGTTTGCATAATCCCAATCCAAAAATTAAAAAATAAATTTTACCTTATCTAAGTATATTTAGCAAGTATTATTTACAAAATTTGAAAACCCACCTGTCCAGGGGTTAGAATAAAGACAAGTTTGTAACTACAAAGCTGCACTGAAGTCTCCTTTGTTTTCTTTTGGATTTTTACTTAACAGTATCGGGATTTAAATTTCAAGCCAGAGAGGACTATTAGTGTAATTTTGGTCTAGTCTCTTCGGGAAGGAAGATTGCTGAAAGTGGTAATTACACTTGCAAATATTTCCTTGAAGAATCTAAATGTGAGACAAATAATGTTTAACTTTTATAGAACATAGACTTTAAATGATTATATTTTACACAAATTCTGTTCTTTATTCTTTTTCGTGATTCAATGACAGCGAAGATATTACGATTATAATTTTTGGTTCTTCTTGTGTTGTGCCATTTCAGACACTGTTATATTAAATATTTGTTATAAAAATAACATGTAAAATTTGAAATACTTTTTTTTTTTTCGTTCTGCAAACTCACTTACCCCTAAGTTCTCACTCTACTCTGTAAGTTTACCCAGTAAGTTTTACCGGAAACGTACTATGTAATTTATAGGTACATCCACCCCTAAATTAACATTTATTTTATTATATTTTTTTTTAAGTCCAGTTCAAGACCACACCACTAATCAAGACCTTTGTATTCCCTTACACTCACTACCATTAGTAGTTATAGTTATAGACCACTATTCATATTCCTTCAATTTGTGACGTGACAAATTTTCTAGTTTCTAAAAGATAAAAATATTTTTGTTATTTAATATGTAGATATCGACCCTAATCACGGCCTCTTACAATTTTTAAATTTTCCTCTGTGACACAATATCTTCAAAAGATCATGTTAAAAATTATTGCATTTATCCTTATAAATATATATACACGTAATACATACATACATATATATACATACATATAGTTTTATATATATATGACTAAGAGAAAGTAAAATTTAATTATTTGATTATTGCAATCGCGATTAATATAAATCTAACTGAACAGGACAATAAATAAAAATATATAAAACATAAGATATGCAAAAAATAATTTACTTAGTTTGCAGGGAAACAAGTTGCACTTCATCCCAGAAGCATAAATAAATTCTTGATCTAATGCAATTATTTATAATTCTCTCTGGAGAAAGCATTATAGCTATGCGTGTTTTATTTGGTGTACTATATTTATTTATCCTCTTGTTCACATACATACAAACATGTATATATATATATGTATATTTATATTATATATATGTATATATAACAAGGACAAGAGTTGTGTGTTAGCTTTTTTTTTAAGTCTGAAAATTTTCTCATTAATAATTGAAAACAGGTTTATCGTGAGGGTTCAGTACAGTAAAAAACCTAAACATATTTTTAATATTTACTTTATTACTAAAATAATTATAAGTAAATAAACATACAAAATATTTTTCGTAAATAATTTACATTTTCTTTCAATCTTGAAGTAGGATATGACGGTCTCCAGAAATATTCATATATCCTTCTTCAGGACTTAACCGCTGAAAAAAAAGTTTTTTTTTTTTGGGCAAATGGAAATATTCATAAATTCTTCTTCAGGTTCATTCTCCATTCAGCCTTGAGGAAGCCACCGCAAGAAAGTTGCTGTGCGAGAACCCTGCAAGTAAAGCTCGGAATAAGAATTTATGAATTTATTTTTCTTCAGTTTTGAGATCTCTCTTGGGCATTACAGAACATTTTGTTCAATAGAATCTATATAGAAATTGTTAAGAACTTCATCTGCCAGCAGTTAGTTGTAAATCTGTTGGTATACCATTAGCAGTTTCCAGATGCAGTCGAGCTATTGACTTACTTTTAAGTGTTATTTACATAACTTGTTAACAAATAAATGGTTATTTAGTCTTAATTCGATTTTACAATAAACTTCAAATCAAAGCTTTTCAATGTCGAGACAAAGTTTTTGTTTGAACTCAAACATAAATAAAAGAAAGTAAGGGAGGAACGGAAAATGTCGCTTCCATTCTCACCTTCACTCTTCGCCTTTATGCCAAAACATATACGTTTATCTAATATTATCGGACAATGCAAATACGAAAACCTGTTCACTCTTCAGTAAAAGTTGGTATTTCATTCTGAATGAATGTTTTTTTCGTAGTATTCGATAAATTTTGCAATGTAATTATTTTCGAGAATGTGTTTCACGATGCTGGAGATAGCGTTTTGTGCTTCAGCTCCACCAACGGTATCGTAATAACGCTGCTGTTCTTCATCTGTTAGCTCAGTCACTTCGTCTATTGTCAGAAACGGATCGGCGAGCATGACGGGAATGAAGAAGCAAGATATGGTGAAGCCGTAGACAGCCTTCTTGGAGAACTCTTCGAGGAAGTCGCCGTAGCTTGGTATCTCCAAGTCCCGGCAGTATTCCTCGAAGGCTGTCCAGTATATCTTGAGGAAATCGTCCCAGTGTCTCTCGCGTATCTCGGCTGTCGTGTGCATGTAGAGGAACAGTGAAATGTCGACTGTGGGAGATGAATACATCGATATTTGGAAATCGAAAAGCACACATTCAATCGGATCCCCTTCGGAGTCATATTTGTACAGCATATTATTTTTCAGATAGTCTCCATGACAAATCGTTGCCAATGGCTCTTCAGCTTTTAATAATATTCTTTCCACAAGCTTCCTCTTCTTGCAAATATTAAGGAATTGATTGAGAATTTCATTATCAACATTTTTTTCTAGGAGTGGTTCTATTGCTCTCCGCAAAGATGTATTATATTCCTTAGTTAAAGCCTTATTATACTTGAAATCTGGGGCTTTTATAAGTTTAATTTTTTCAGCGAATTCGTCCGGGCGACTTTTCTTGGCCCTGTAAGAAAGCGAATGGAGCTTTCCGAGTTTCTTCATGGCCAATGCTATGTGCTGGAAGTCGAGAAAGAGTTTGTCTTTGGAGACTATGTAGCCAGCTGGAGACAAGTCCTCCAGTATGAGTAGGTCTTCTTCAGGATGAGAGCCGCCACTGCTCTTGCCGTAGAATATCTTGGGACAGAAGAGTCCTTCGGAGGATGGGATTTGTAGGAAGGGTATAATGTCACGGTACATTGCAACCTCGTTGGCGAACTGTCGCCCTGTGTCTCGGAGTTCGGTAATGACGGAAGTTCCGCATTGAAATTTGATCACCAGAGGAAATTCAACTGTTGCTCCAGAAGGTCTCTTTAATGCAAGAACCATTCTCTTGATCTCGGAGGCGAACTGGGGTCCCATCTGCACCAAAAGCAAATATTATTAATTTCATTGTATTAGCAAACTAGCAGTTATCAACAAATATAATGGATAAACTAGGAAAAATAAATTAGTAGAAGAAAATATATACAAATAATTCAAATTTGTAAAGTTGATTATTGTTTTCACGTAGGCATCCACGGTCTCTAGAAATATTCATAAATTCATCTTCCAGGCTTGACCCGTCAAAAAACTATTATTTGCCGAGCTTCCATACATGCGATGACTTCTTCAAGGATGAATGGAGAATGAATTTGCCTCTCATTCTCTATTAGCCGCTATAGTATATATTGTATACATACCATGTCTTCCATCTTGTGTAAAAAACAACTGTTTTGGGCCAAGAATAAAAAAAATATATATTTCTTCTATTAGCCGTAAAAAAAAAATCATCACAGGTAGTGAGAAAGCTGGGCAAAGAATAACCTTTCGACATGGACTTGTCTGGAAGATAAATAAATTGATTTTTAACCATTATTGGTTAAAGATTGTTAAGTTGGTCCCAAACTCAGTCTAGCTACAAGCCTAAGGACCCGAAAGGGAATCAGAAGTAATGGATGTGGATATTCTGATCCACAGCATAAAGAGCAAGGATTGTGGTAAGGATGCTGAGGGATATTCTCTTATTTAATGAAGAACGGTACAAAGTTAGGGCTGGATAATCCCGAGAGTACACCTATAATTACAGAAAGAAACATCTAAATTAAGCTTAACTAAATTAAAATTTCAACCAAATATAAATTATGCGAAGGTTTTACAATAATAATAAAACAACAATAAATTTAGATTCTATTTTTTTTTTTTTTTAAAGGTGGGTAATCAATTCTTCTGCATTACATTCTTAAATATTTTCCCTCATGTCCATTTCTTGAAAAGTAATATAGATTAAAAAAGTTTGATAACACTGAACAACAAAGTTTTTGTTTCGGGGTTGAAATTAGCTGATTTTAATGTATTTTCACGTGTTAAAACCGAAAATGACCATAAAAATTATATATTAGCTCTTGTTTTCAAGATGTAGTATCATTCTATTATATATATATTGAGTTTTCAACAAATGAAATATTTCATCACCAACAGTTGGTACACATGTTTGTTTACATAACACCCCTCTCATCAGCTGTTCATAAGTAGTAAACATAACCTTTGCGAGTTTGTCAATTGTACGCACGTGGTTGCTATTGAAATTATCGTGTGAAGTTGATTTTTAAATTAATTTAAGTGCTGATCTGAAATGCCTCGAAAGTGTGTGAATTCTGTCGATAGCTTTTGCTATATATGTGGTGAAATAACATTTAAGGCTCAGAAACGTAAAATGTCACCTATCATTAAGACTGCCTATGAACATTATTTTGGTGTAAAAGTTGGGGACCAAGATAAATCATGGGCTCCTCATATATGTTGTAATTCTTGTTCCGTCATATTGCGAGAGTGGCTGAAAAATAACAAGCGGGCAATGGCTTTTGCAGTACCTATGGTTTGGCGTGAGCCTACCAATCATACAGACGACTGTTATTTCTGCTTAACTCCTCCCATTAAGCAAGGTTTATCTATGAAGAAAAGAGGAACGGTGAAATACCCTAATCTCCCATCTGCTCTTCGGCCTGTACCACACTCAGACAATTTGCCAGTCCCTTCTCCACCCCAAAACTATGAAATTTTAGAGGAAAGTGATGAAGTCTGTTTACAAGAAGCAACCCATCCTTCTACATCCTATGACCCTGATTTTGATGTAAGCGATAGGTCTAGTGATCCGCACAGAATTAGTCAAGCAGAGTTGAGTGACCTTATAAGAGATCTTGGCTTGTCTAAGGAAAAGGCTGAGCTGTTAGGGTCAAGACTACAACAGTGGAATCTTCTAAAACATGATGTGAAAATATCTCAGTACAGACAGCTCAGTACAGGATGCTCCAGAAGTGTTTTATAAAAGACAAGCTAAACGACAGCGATCTTACAATACATCGGATTGACTTAATTGAAATTTGGTGGTACAAACCTCTTTTATTTGTCAAAACACTAAGAATAATGTTTTTTTTAATCAATTTTGTACTTAAAATATTCTAAAAGAAACATAACAATATTGTTTTTTGTACTTTCACTTTTCACGTATAGTATAACTACTCTTTAAGATTAAGTGCTGTATATCTCAAAAACCAGAGCTAATACAAATTTTTCAATGTTATTTTCGTTTTTATCACCCCAAAATTAGTAGAAATAGACTAATTTAGTGTAGGAAACATTCAAAAAATATTTTTTTGTTGTGCAGTGTAATTAAGGATTAAGTAAGTGTTACTAGGAAGTATGGATTTCAGTTTAAGGAAAGACCAATGTGCCAGACTCTTTGCGTCCTACGACACTTTCATCGGAAGCCCACCTCATGATTTGAAAGAATATTGAAGGGTTCAGTATAAATATTATATGGAACTATCATACCTTCTATTATCCGACTTCATTGGTTTCTGCAAACCATCGAAGTATACAAACTGACATGTAGTGTGCTTTTACACTGTCAACTGATATACCATCCTAACTCACTATACAGGCCCTGTCCCCAAACTCCAAATCCTGCTGTTCTCTGATTTATGTTTCCGTATTTTTGTAGTGTAGTAAGGTTCCCATTCGTCCGTTTCTTCATATCTCGTATTTTTTTTTTCATCCAAAAAACTTTGAACCATTTTTATGGCTTTGCACATTTTTAAAGATTCCATCAGCGATATCATATATTCATCAGAGTTATTTACGCTCCTAATCTGGTAGATAGAGGTAAATAAAGTCATCCGATAAGGCCCTTATCTTTTATTCATTTGTGTGACGCGTAAGTGATTGATGTTCTTTTGCCGACGTCTGTTCTAATCATTTTTTCGAGGATATATTTTCCTTTGGACTTTCATCTTAGAGCTTTAAAATGGCAATATTATTCCAATGAATTGACCCCCCCCCCCCCAAAAAAAAATGATACATTTCAAAACAAATGATACTTTTTATTACAACCTATTCTCATAAAAACATAACCTAGTTAAAGTTACAAAACCTATTCTTATAACCATGATTTTTGAAAAATCTCCACCGAACCTTCCCTGGCAGTGTGTTTTCCTCTTGACCTTCAGGCAAAACCATTATTTTTTCTAGTTATCTACTATCATATATTTACCACAGGTGGTTATCCTTTAAATATGAATGCCTTTTAACCTTTAAATTTGCCACTAATTTAGTGCTTCACAGGACTTATGAAGTATAGGACTTCTTGGATGGCGATCGTCTAGAAAGAGGATAAATCATATACAAAAGGAGAGTTTGTTGACCGTAGATATTCTAAGATGATTTTAGTTGGGGTTCGGGCAAGGTAGATCCAAAAAACACAAATTTAAAAAATGTATTTTTTAATAAAGGATTATTTGCCAACGTTTCGGCTTACATTGTAAGCCATCTTCAGGACTATCATGAAGATGAGAGAGGACGTCCTGTCCCTAAGTTCACATTTCCATGATTAAAAAATACATTTATTAAATTTGTATTTTTTGGATCTACCTTGACCGAACACCAACTAAAATCATCTTAGGATAAATCATATACTTTCACAAACAGGGATTAACTATGAGAAGAAAATGAACTTAGAAACGACATAAAATTCATAATTGTCACACCTGTCTATAGTAGGTATTTCACAAAACTTAGTGTATCTACCCACTGTTTAAGTTCAGATACCTTCTAATCAGGAAATATATCAAAGATATACATATTTCACCAGGTATTTATTCAGTTTCATTTTTTATAAATCTTTTTTTAGAAATATTAGTTTTGTTTTTGTTGATTCATTCGTTTTCCTCTAAAGATCTCTATAAGTCAAATTTAACAGAGTATTTAGGTCTTATTATATAATTTAAGAATTTAAGAATTTTTAAGAATTTAACACCTCACTCGTTAATCAACAATAAGGTGCAATTAAATTTTATTTAAAAAAAATTGTTTTGAAAATTGCTAAATATTTTTCCTTGTTGACATATGAACTAGCTTGTGTTAAACGTCCATTTCAAATCCCTTGAGACCCATTTAACGCACCTTCTTTTTAGATCACATGTATTAGATTCATTGGCAAAAATAAGTCACATGCATGCTTTTATAACAATTTGTTACACAATACCATTTATGATTTTCATAATTGTTTGTCACACTTTCTTTACATTTTGTGAAAACGACCTGCAGTAAATGAAATAATCCCGTTATAATTCAATTCTTATATCAACATGACGATTAATATATACTGTATTGCAATGATACTATTATTTTAACAGATATAACTCAGTGAATTCATATTTTTACATGGAGGTAAAGAGACTTGTTCATGTAAAGTCAAGTAATATTTTCTTGGACAAAAGTTTAGAAAAATTTAAAATTTTAAATAATATTACAATAGTTTAAAATTAATGTATAATATGAATATTACGAAAAGTTATGATACAAATTTTTCTTTAAATGATGTTTTGCTTTTAAATTTTATTTTTCGAATAATTCTAATTATAATCTAATAATCAATTTTATAGATATACTTATTTGAGCTCTTATTTTAATATATATTTAATAATCTTTCATATTTTACGTAAAATATTTTATATTTCTTTCATTAGCTGATTTTTGGTGGTACAGATGTATCAGAACTTATGCGTCCGCGAATTAAAAAAAAAAAAAAAAAAAATGAAAGAATATGCATTATTTAAGATTCTTTCAGCAAAAAGGTGAATGATTTCGGTAATGGATGGTGTCTGGTTGGAGGAGGGGTTCAGAGGGAAATTTAAGTGGTTCAGACCAAAATTTATTATCAACTTCATTATTAGTGTTATAGCATTTATAAATAGTATAAAAAATTTATTTATTACTTCATAAATGTATAATTATTCTATAAAATAAAATAAAAACAGATATTGAAAAAGATATATAAGAAGGTAATTTCGAATGTTGATCGGGATTTGTTTGAGATGTCAAGTTAACTGATTACTTTTTGGACGAGTCAAATAACTGTGTGTATCCCCTTTTTGCAGATTCTTTGGAATTTAAGCAGTTAACCTTGCTGCGACATTGAACTACTTTAACTGATCTTCACTGATTATAGATTAAGCTAAAAATATGGACCTTTCAAAATTATATACATTTTTTTACCATGCGCTTTTGCTTCCGCAATTTTTAAAATAATAAAAACAAATTTATTTATGCATATTTTTGATAACTGAAGACCAATTTTTAAGTTCTTGTATCTTTTTTATTATTAACTGCACAAAAAAAAATTTTTGGAACAAAAAGTTGTACAATGTAATTTTATAAAATTAGTTTTTATTAGTTACATTTATTCATTTAAGTGTAGCCTCCCTTTCAAGATAGGGTCATGGAGGGAGGGGCCATTTACAGGTTGCCATCCTATTCTAATCGACCATGGCTCAGGACAGGATTTTATTTATAGAATAGAGCTTGTCCTGGGCGGGATTTAAACCCGCAGCGTCAAGATTGTGAAACCCTAACGGATCCCATAAGCTACTCTGGCGTACCTATTTATTATGTAAGACAAATCCTTTTTAAGGAAAAAAAAAAAAAAAAAACTACGTTGGATGATCGTTTTTGCATCCTTCCTTTTCGGCCAGTATTGAAATATAAGGAATAGGCATATCTATTACGGGTTTTTGTCATTCCCACTAGAATTTCCTCATTCACTCTCTTAAAGAAGCATGAAAAATATGCTAAGATTACGTAGTTCGTGTCTGACGCACTTTGGTCATTGGATGTTAGATTATAATATAAAAATTAATTATTAAAAACTACCTCAAATTACAAAAAAAAAGTAATTACTATAACAAGCTNTATTAAAATAATTATAAATAAAAAGAGAATAATAAGCATATATGATTTTATCAAATTAAAGAAAGATTTATTTATGAAAACTGTTTTCTGTGCTCTATATTGCAGAGCAGAATACTGCTAACACTTGGGAAAGTATTTTATTATTATTACTGTTTAACATGTAAGTTTAGTGATACTCTTTACAGCAAGCTACTGACTGTGAGGTAACAGAATACTATCATTTACTTTTGGGAGAGTTGCGTGTGTTTGCGAGTGCATGCGAGTGTGTCTTATATGTAGATAATTTCTGACCTCTTTGGAAATGTCGTCATCAAGTTGCAGGAACTCCCCCTCTCCGAAGACGCCGGCCACGACCAAGTCGCGAACAGTCCCTGTCAGGTCGGAGCACATCGCCGGCACTGTTGGCACTGAACTGGCTCCCACCTCCGGGCCTGGCATTCGCCGCCCAAGGACAACGTGCTCCCTCGCTAATGCCTCATTCATCCCATCTAGTTCAGTAGGCTAACCTCCTTGTCCACTGAATATAACTAGGTAGAGTTTTTCTATGAAACATTTATGTATCCATAGCCCATTTGATTAAAAAATTGTGTAAAAAGTCAATATGTGTGTATATATATAATTTTTGAAATAATAGAATCTTGCAGAATGTAACAGATAAATAACCAACTGAACTACTTTTAATTTGGAAGGATGTTATGCACTCCTTTCACTATAACTTTCAGTACAAACCCAGGCCGCAAAAAATCGTGAAACTCTATATTGCATTGAAATTAGTGCCAATTTAAAAAGAACTTGACAAGCTATAAGATAAGTATTTTATGAAACTAATAATTAATGGTATATTAAAAATCTCTGAAGTATTTTTATGTATATAGATATGTCTTATAAATTTAAATATGTGTTCTTGAGTCTGACATACATCTGACTGTGATGAGACGGTTTGGTAGTTCCTCCTCTTCTGTTGATTGGTATCATATTGCTATAAACCATACACTCTATAGTGGTTAGATGGCAAATGGAAAATAAAAATTAATGAAGCGAAATGGGTTCGAGTTAATTTCCAACTGCGGAAAAAAGACTTCCCTGAAATTATGAAATTTAACAATATTTCTTTGCCACTCTCAAATTCCGTTCGTTACCTTGGGTTCCATCTTGACTCATGACTTACATGGTGCCGAACATATTACAATTAAAAGACAAGAACTCAATGGGCGATATCGACCTCTATACAGACCCATGACTAAGAACTCCAATCTTACAATAGATAATAAACTGACGCACTACGAGACATTACTACGACCAATCTGGACTTACGGAGTAGAAATCTGGGGTTCCGCCAAGCCTTCCAACATCCAAAGAATCCAATCCTTTCAATCCAAAACCCTCCGAATAATCGCAAATGCTCCCTATTACGTATCCAATTTCTCCCTTCACCACGATTTTAATATCCCTTCTGTTCAGGATCTCATTTCTTCCAGCTTCAGCCTTTTCCACAGTAAACTGCTATTCCATCCTAATCCACTAGCACAGACCATGTCTTCCAACTCCAACCCCTACAACCCTCCCCTTTGACTCAAACGAAGATGGGACCGTAACCTCCTGTGGACATAGCCTGTAAATATTTTGAGAGTTGTGTCATTGGTCACCTTCTCTCCTCATGTGATTCACTCAATGTCATTTTACTATACATTGTAATCAAATTACAAAATGTTTTTATTTTTAACATAATTTACTAAGTAAATTAAGGTAAAAAAAGATGGCAGATCTCTGGCACTGGCTAATACCTTGGTGTTATTTGTGGGACTTTCCCTTTTTCTTATCTTGTCTTTGTTTGGTAATTAATTGCTCTGATTTGTCAGAGAAAGTTCTTTTGTTTGCCGGTGCAGGATAGCACCCGGCTGTAATCTATTTGTTCCTTCTATCATCGGCACGAATGATGTCTGAATGTTATCAGAAGTAACAGACGAGCACACAGACATTTGTTATGGGATAATGATCAGATATTATTCCAGAAAAAATCTATTTCTTCCATTCGAAGAATAATAGAAACAGCTTAATTAAACGGATAAACTATTTATATTATTATCAACTGTGGAATGCAATACCAAACAAAAGAACAAAAGAGCTATTCAACTTTAGTTTTTGTTTAGGAAATATTGAAACTTTATCAATTTCCAAGCAACATTTCATTAGAAAGGACATATAAACTTGCAATGTTATTAATAACCAAAAAAGAATTTATAAATTAGCACTTTTATTTTATAGTAAAAACGAACTCATCTCAAATATAATCATATAACATGTATAATAAGAAAATTTTCGATAGGTTCAGTATTTGAACTATATTGAAGTGACATGAATGTGACTCTATTGAGCGGGGGGGCGGGGGAAGGAGTGGGGCAAGGAGAGTGATTATATTGACATGGTGTGAGTGATTACTGGAGCTGCTGGAGGATCCAATAGGTTCTTGAACAGAAAAAAAAAAAGACCAAGAAGATTGAAATTTCAGTCTACTGGTCAACGGTCCTCGCTCATCGTTTATCTGTTAGCCATGGAGTCATCTGACTCATTCCAAAACGAAAGGGATCGATACTGAACTGAATATGAGGCACGCTATAAACGTTGAAAACCAGGAAAAGTGGGATCAGCAGGAATCAGCAAAAAAATTAGGAAAATTTTCGAAGTACAGTCAGAAGAAACCAGACTAGATGTGACTGGACTATGGGATGTTTCCTCCTTGAGCCCCAAGGGGAGGGAAGACCTAATGTTTGTCAAGACATATCTGTGTACACAAGATCAGTTTTCCAGGAGCCTGATGATCAATCCTGACCTTATGTGTTTTATATATGTATATATATATATATATATATATATAATCTGGCAGAAAGTTGGGTTGTTCGGCAAAAATATATGTACCTCAGTTATTGTGCTATCATGTACATTTTAATTATTCATTTTGGTATTTAAATTGTATAATACTCATATAAGTATTAAAGAATACTCACATGACGANGTAAGCCACCTTCAGGGCTATCATGAAGGCGAGAGGGGACGTCGTGTCACCAGGATCCATTATTCATGACTGCTTAGATATATTCTAGTCATGCATATGGGATCGTGTATTTTTGAATTTACCTTGACCAAACCCCAACAAAAAACATCAAATAATAATAATAATAATAATAATACCTATGGTCAAAAATCTCTCCATTTAGAAACTTACATAAAATGATGACTCACATTCGACAGACCACTCCCGATGCCCATGAATACATGGGAATAACAACATATTCTCAAGCATATATAATTATCAAATCTACGTGAATATATTTCTTTGAGAATATTTAAATAAAAAACTGTATCTATCTATCCAATCCTGATTGTACTTCTACTTCATCTGACCGTTCCATCAGCTTGGAAAGTTGGTCGTGGCCAAGTTGAAGGCACACGCTCTTCTCGAAGACAAAGTCAGTGACCAGTCAGCGGCGGACAGTCTCTGACTGGTCTTAACCCATCGCTGGCCGAGTAAACTAGTTACGAGACACAACGTCCCCACTCCCCGGAAGACCAAGGACGAATCTAGTGGAGGCCGGCCACAGGACAGCTGATCGATCTGTAAGCAACATTCGAGTTCATCACATGTAAAAGTTCCTCTCAGCTGTCACAAAACAACAGTTTCATGGATATGACTTTTTTTCTTACTTAAAAAAAATTTGAACCCGCCACATGGGAGCTGCTTACACTAAGAAATTTCCTGTATCCCACTAAAAATGTACAATAGAAACAAATACTTATTTATCTGTAAATCAGAATAGGAAAATGAAAAGATATGTTTATATCGCTGAGATTGGCAAAAGGCGGAGGGTGACAATAGCAGAGCCCAGTTACATTTTTCAATATCCTCGTTATTATTAATCTCCCTTAAAAATGTCATAAAACACAAATATTAGTGAATTAAATTTCAGATCTATTGTGATTGATAACAGATATGGCTGTTTTATTGCTCTAAAGTAAACATTACTTAGATTCAGGGAAAAAATGTTTACTCATTCTCAATATTTCAGGTAATCCCCTGACCGATTTCACTTAATAACAAATTCAGCCTTTCATTCTACATTTAAAAGCAAATAAAAATTATCAATTTTCACTAAGAAAAGCAACTAATCATAGCTTCTGGGTAGCAAAATTAAAATTTTCGGTAAACCCCCAATCTTAATCTTTAATGTCGTTTTATAGCTCCTAAATAATTTATTTTAACAATAAACAAATCTGTCATGAGTTTTATTTTAACTATTTTTAAATAAATATTATCTTCGCTTCATTGAAAAACTTGTTTTGTTGTCATATACTCTTAACATTGCATAGTATTGATTGAATTCAACCATATACCATAAAACTGGGATTTAAACTGAATTTTACAGGGATTCATTCAAATCAATTCTATTTAAATTTGAGCATTGCTATTACATGGAATTGCTAAATCAATGATTTCATCATTTGCAATGTTTCTATGTTATTTAATGTTTCATTGGTGAATTTTTGACAAGTATTTTTGTGTGTGGCACCCCTGCTTGCAATTTTTCAAATTCTAATTGGTCAGTTTAAATGAGGTTTCATGCCTGTGTTTTTAAAACTTATTTTTAATTTAAACAGTTTTTGTTTATTTTGTGAAATAATTTTGGGTAAAGTTTTTTTTATAGGTTAGTTAGTTTTTTAATACTTTTTTGGCCAAGAAGTTTCTTTCGAATAGATTCTTTTTTAAATTCTTCTTTGTTTTCTAGAACCCTTATTTGATAATTAGTGTTCATTCAAAGTGTGAGAAGGAGTTAAGAGAACATATGAAATGAATTTGTATATTATTAATTATTATTATTTTCAAATAATTAAGAAATACCTTAACAAGGTATTATTAGTAAATTCATTTCCTTGTTCCAAGTAATTTGGGGTTATGAGATGTGAAAATATATTAGTAATTTATTTTATAATCTCATTTTTTTTTAAATTACATAAACGGATTTCAGTTTATAGGTATAGAAATATATTTTAAAAATGTGTTTTTGACAGTTTAAAATTTCATGTAACCAAATGTTTGGGTTTCAATGTGTACAGTATGGAATGGTTATTTTGCTGTTGCTAATACATTACAAGAACGTTTTAAAGATTTACGTTCATATTACATTTGAATGGAAGTTTTCATTTGAGGCCAAAATATAGACTTTTAGTTTTTTTTTGTAATATGCTTCGTCAATTCCTTTATGCTGCGATAATTTGTTACTACTCTCCCAAAATCTGGTTCGTCTTCTTTATCTATTAATTTTGTATTAAATTTAATAAATTTTATTTTCAAATATATAAAATAATGAGTGACTTTTTTGCAGAGCTCTTGTTGAAATTATCTACAAAATAAATATGGTGAATTTAATTTTGGATTTAACATATCACTTACTTACTTTATATTGTACTTAATTCTTACAATATGATTTGATCTGGTGATTTGTATGATTATTCATTGATTAGTTCGAAATTGTTCAGTTACTTAGGAGTGTTATATGTTATTGAATGTAGTATTTGTTTTTTCTCGAAGTTCAGCGGTTTTTCCGAATCAGGTTAGTGACCAAGTGTGTGAGAATGAGTAGTTTTTATTCTAGAAACCTCACTCCCCTTGTGACGTATCACTAAAGATTAATTGTCATTTATAAATATTAATTTAGAGTGGTGTATTATCCCACGTAAATTTTAAACAATTAATGCGAAGAAATAGAATAAAAAATTGATCTATCCCATCCAGGACTCGAACCCTAAATAAATGAAAATAAAAAGTAAATAACGAGATTCGATAAATAGCTAGACAATTTCAGCTCCTTCGAGCATAAGACGACGTATTCGTCTTTCTCGTAGGTTAGACTCTCGCTAGTGTGTTGAGAGTTTAATAAGTTATCTAGCTCGTCCCGGTGGTGCAAGTGGTAGCATACCGGCCCGAATAGCAGGAGATCAGGGTTCGAGTCCTGGCTGGGACAGAAAGATTTTTTATTCAATTCCCTCGTATTAATTGTCAATTTTGCTGTGGTGCCACAGGCCCTATGGAGGTGGTACTTACGATGGCGGCGTATTTGGCTCGTTAACACTAATACTTACCGCAGGAGTTGATAAGCCAATCGGACATTAGTTGTTATCATTGATACATTCACCTTATCACTTGATATTTAGAGGGAGAGAAGATTTCTTGAGGTTTGGTGTTAGGGGCATTTATTTCATCTCTGGAAATTTACTCATTATTTAGAAGCTTATGTTACTATTTATTTCTTATCTGGATGCTTTTGTTTTTATTTAATTTACCTTTTTTTTATGAATGATTTAATAATTATATTAAATTATTTTCAAACACGAGCGGATTGATTTAATTTTTTTTTAATGATTAGAAATTTAAGCTAGTTGTAAATATAGTAACTTCAGTAATTTTATGGAGTATTCGGCCTGGGATTTATACATCATAATCGTTATCTTTTGTACATGCTGGTAACAAATCGCAAATTGACAGTTTTTCTGCATCTGTGGCTCCCATCAAAGAAGGACTTACACCAAATAGGCCTGGAACATGCCGACGTACGCCAACCCAGGTGTCAAACTAATTTCTACTTTCCTTCATGACTCAACTGGAGTTTTTACTGTTTAGTATGTTATATTTTTAACCTAAAATGAAACTAATAGTGAAAAAAAAAAAAAAGAATATGGAAAATGGAATCCAAATCCTAAAAGATACCGGATGATATATCAACCAGTAGGAATGACATTTAAAAAAAAATTAAATTTTAACAAAGATAAAACGGCGTGAAGATCACATTGTTAAATTTGAAATTTTAATTAAGAATCTGTTAATATCGACAAATTTCGTAACAATAGTTTTTTCAACAATTGACCTGCTTTCTGGCTTGGCCGACACGGTCTGCCTTGTTCGCCAGCAAATACTTTGGTTATAAAGATTAAGGTAAATAATCTAAAAGGTTATTATCACTACCAATGAATATAGAATTATCATACCTTCTATTATCCGTCTTCATTGGTTTCTGCAAACCATCGTCTGTTGGCGAGCGCTTTCGGACATTGTCCATCCTCGTGGCCGAATACATGTGTTAACTGTCACTGTCTGTATTCAACTCAATGTGACAGTGAACACATGTATTCGGCCACGAGGATGGACAATGTCCGAAAGCGCTCGCCAATAGAAGATGGTTTGCAGAAACCAATGAAGACGGATAATAGAAGGTATGATAATAAAGAGTAAGTTCATGTTATTAGTTTTATAAAGGACTTTTTTCTTCTTTCCAACATGTTCTCTAATTTCGTTAGGCAGTTTCGATGCTCTGATGAAAATAATATATACCATATTAGCATCAAAATTTTTTAAAAATCACAATTTTGTCTATCCTTTTATAAATTCTTGGCCCCACACCCACAAATACACAATAAATTTGGAATTAAGAGTTTAAAATGGAGAGAAGCTAAGCTCGAAACACATAATGAATTTGCTTCCCCCCCCCCAAAAAAATATTTTCAATCATTTATTTAATTTTCAATATACCTATAGGAGCCCGTCGTCATTGGATACTTAAAGATTATAATAATTTTAATCGTAGCGGCCCTCTGCCAAATGAGAGTTTAATAAGTAGCTAACAATGTCAGCTCCTTCGAGTACAAGACGATATATTCGTCATACATGGCGGTCAGACTCGGAGTGAAGTGTAGTGCGGGGAACTAGAAATTATTCTCAACTTCCTCGGAGGTGCAGTTGGTTAGCGCCTCCTCCCGGATAGTGTTGGAGGAGGCGCTAAACAACTCCGAACCACGGTTGTGCCAAAAAAAATTTTTAGCTTCCCGTGTGATTCAAATTAATAATGGAATGTAGGATTACTTTACCAAAATCATAAACATGATTTAAATATTATATACCTTTAAGATATATTCTCTAAATCATATAAGTTTGTGAAAACTCGTTGGACCTTTTAGATTATATATTTATTTATTTATTTATTGGATATTTGTCAACAATGTATTCAAGAAATTTTTGTATGTATTGTTTACTATGCAGATGTTGAACTATATCCTGCACAGCTACGGAAGCAGCAGGACCTCCTAGACTGTTAGAGTATTCATCGAATTCCTCTTCCGACATTTTCTGGGTGTCTTCGAATGGTAGGATTTCATCAGCAAGCATCATGGGTATGAAAAATGCGCAATGTGCATAACCGTAAACAGCAAATTTTGAAAATTCCTCTAGGAATTCGGAAAACGAAGGGATTTCCAATTCACCACAAGATTCCTCCACTGCATTCCAGTAAATTTGAAGAAATTCGTCCCAGTGGTTTTTCCGAATCTCAGCTGTTGTATGCATGTACAGAAAGAAAGAAAGGTCAAGTGTAGGTGAAGCGTATTTTGATTGTTGAAAATCGAAAAAGGCACACTCGGTGGGGAAGCCTTCATTATTGTATTTGTAGAAAATATTATTTTTACAAAAATCTCCATGAATTAGAGTAGCAAATGGCTCCTTAATTTCGAAGAAAATCTCCAAAATCGAATCCAAGTCATAATGAGTTTCAGCGTATTTATTCAAACATTCCACATCAATGTTTTTGTCCAAAAGGGGTTGCAACCCTCTTCGAAATATCATTTTATAATCACGTTGCATTCTTTCACTACTTTTGAAATGAGGGATTTTGAGGAGTTTCGTTTTCTCAGCGAATTCAGCCGGGTGTAGCTTCTTGGCTTTATAGGACCATGAGTGGAACTGCCCGAGCTTCTTCAAGGCCAACGCTATGTGCTGGAAGTCGAGAAAGAGTTTGTGCTTGGAAAGGACAAAGCCTTCAGGAGACACATCCTGCAGGATCAGCAGGTCCTCTTCAAGATGAATATCGCCATTGGCCTTGCCGTAGAACATCTTGGGACAGAAAAGACCTGCAGACGGTGGGATTTGTAGGAAGGGTAATATGTCATGGTACATTGCAACCTCGTTGGCGAATTGCACTCCCATATCCCTGAGATCTCTCTCCCATTGGTTTTCCATCTGCTGTTTGATCACCAAAGGATATTCGACTATTTCTCCAGAAGGTCTTTGTATCCTTACAACCAAACGCAGAATTTGGGAAGCAAATTGAGGTCCCACCTGAAACAACAACACAAATTATTTTATAGATATAATACTTTAAATTACATAAATTATTCTGTACATAATAACATGCATTTTTTTAAATAAGTTTCAACCACCCTTTCAAGGGTCATGGAGGGAGGGGCTACTTATAGTTTGCCATTTTATTCTAAACGTCTATAGCTTATTCTAAACGTCTATATTCCAAACCCATAGCGTCAGGATGTGAAACCCAAAAGGATTTCCTCAGCTATCCAGTGCATGCTGTATCATACGGCATCTGACATTGCTAATGACATTGTTGGAGTATTGCAAGGGGAAATACTTCGTACTGAACTCTTCATTATTTTTGCGACTGGTTTTGAGTAATTTCTCAAAATGCAGGTCTTATTTTGTATTCATCCTAGCCCTGAAGTTTGAGTGTTGATAATTGTGTATGAAGATCTCATATTTTCGAATTCCTCACATATTTACAAAATGAATTCCATATTTTATAATTATATCACATCAAATGCTTTTTTAATTATTTAAGTTTGATTCTTCTACCCCCAACTTTTAGATGGGTGATCCTGTGGTTTTTCGAAGTAATACACTTCGCTCTTCGGTAAGGTCTCTCTGTCGCCCACGTTCTTCTCCAAGATTTATTTTCATTTTATTTGTTCCCTCTCGTTCTGCAGGGTGCAAAAGTTTCTATATTTTCTTCTACCATTTTCGTCGCTAATTTTTATTATTTTTTTCCTTTCTCCACAATAATCTCAAGGAGATATCCCTCTTTCTAAATATCGACTTATGTAATTTTTTATGTGTTCACATTTTTTTGTTGAAGAAAATTCAAGACGACCGTTGGAAGACCCTAATTTTAATTTGAATTCTTGGTGGCGTCATTCCGGCCATCATTTAAGCTTAGACCATTGCTTTCCTAAGTTCTATTTGGAGATCTTACCAAGAGCTTTAACTCCCCACAACATACTCTTACCAAGAGCTTGAACCAAACTTGTGCATTATTGCTCATCCTACGTCTCTTCGAGTGCAACCCAAATTTCGTACTTTCCTGTTTCCTCCGTCTTTCTTAAGATAGGAATCGTCGTGGTTCTGTCCACCCGAACTCTCTCTCTCTTTGTACGAGTTCTTAATTTAACTTTCTCTTACAAAAATTCTTATTTTCGATTTCTAAAGATACAGGTTATATGAGCGAGATTCCTTCTATTTACCTTCTTTTTAATTTTATCCCTTTTTTTTTTTTTTCATAAACTTATTTCTCTTAATAATAATTATATTTTACCATTTTATCTAAAGCTATGTTATTACATAAAATTATGTATGGACATATTTGTATTTATGTATTATGGTAACAACATGAAAAAATTGATTTCATAAAGGGGAATCTTGTGAATCAAGTGAGAGTAGGGATATTTGGCATGTAGACCGTTTTTTTTTTTTTTTCAAATCTAAATGTTACTGCAGCTACTTCGGAAAAAAAAAATCATTCTTTCATTAACATTTTACCTAATCCCCCACTCCTACTTTTCCGATTTTACTTTATAATTAAGTTATCCTTTTCTTTATTAGTTAAAAACGACTTTTATTGATAAAAAAACTAATTGCGCCTTCGAGACCGTTGAATTAATCCCCAACCTTAATTGTTCAATTTATCCGTTTAACTCCCAAAATATTTATTATTATTATTATAA
>KZ806869.1:137012-159595 GCA_000696205.2 Oncopeltus fasciatus
CACGTTTATCTATAAATATATAACCTTTCATGCCAGGTACTACGAATAATTAAAATTGTAAATGTAACAAAGTTTTTAATTAATTTTGTAAATAACGTCAAAATTTTAGCTATTAATTTAATTTAGTAAATATAAATATTAAAAAATTACATTCTACGTCTACTTTTTTACTAAACGTTTTTTCTGTGGCGCTTATAATAACGAAAATATTCAGATTTAAATTTTTAAATTATTTTATTTTGGTTGTGGTTTATTATCCCACGTAAATTATAAACAATTCATGAGAGGGAATAGAATAAAAATTAAAATTTAATAAAGTAAATGACGAGAGCCGACAAAATGTATGACAATGTCAGCTACTTCGAGTTTAAGACTAAGTTCTCGTCTTTCTCGTAAGTTAGGCTCTCGCTAATGTAGAGGGAATTTAATGAGATATCTAGCTAGTCCTTGTGGTGTAACGGTCAGCATACCGGCCCGGATAGCAGGAGATCCAGGAACGATTCCTGGCGAGGACAGATAGATTTTTTTATTCTGTTCCCTCTCATGAATTGTTTATTTAGATTTAAATTTTACTCTACCTATTAAACTCTTTTCCTCTTCGAACTATTTCAGAAATTAACAAACTTATTCTATGGCTTGCAAAAATAAGCTTAAAACCGAATTTAAGTTAGTGGATATATGAAAATTTTAACGGTCCATATTATTAATTTTTTTTTTGCATCTACAATATAGGGCCGTGAAGATCCGTTGAAATTTTTTGTCGCCCCACTTTTCTTCTTTTTTTTTCTTTTTTTTTTTAGCTTTTTTTTGTAAATTTTAGCTGGAAATCTTAGCATTTCTTTAGGGTAAGTCTGCTAAAGATACTTTAGTTGTATGGAGTGTTGACGGACAATGGCACAGAACGCTTGTGACGGAAATGACAGACTTGAAGATCTCAATCTAACGTGGTATCGCTATTGGTCAGAACGGCCGGAAGACGGTGGGGTGAGAATGGGTGCTGGTGTTGTGGAAGTGGAGACAACTAGGAGTCGGCCGAGCAGCTGCTCTGATATCGTGTGATAAGAGAGATACCGCAGTTTGCGGAGATGTGTAGACTGCTTCATTAGTGAGGGCGGTATCAAGGTCTCAATCCAACGAGGTAGGAAACTATTGTTGGAATTCCAATCATAAACAGGACTCGTAATCTGTTCTAAACACTGGAGGACAGCTGTTGCTGGACAGAACTGAAGGGCTGTTAAAAATAATCACTTTATTCTTCTCATTTTATTCAGATTAGTTTTTTTTTTTTTGTTTTTTTAACTCATTTTAAAATTATCCTTACTTTAATTTATTTCACATTTTCAAAGCAAAACCAGAAATCGCTCCATGAAACATATAAATTAGGGGCGCCAGGATCGCTCATGGTATCCGTTTCGGTTTCGATTCCTTGGCGCTTCGGGTTCAAATCTCGACGTTGAAAAAAAGCTTTTACTGAGCCATGGATGCTTAGAACAGGATGGAAACCTTAATACAGAAGGAGGCTAAAACTTAATGCAAAGAAAACAAACCATCTAAGTTGGAAATTCCGTAAAAACTATTCCATGAGTATTATTTTTAACACAATATTGTTTACAAGATTCAATTATAATAAGTTAGAGCTTACAATGAAATTATATATTTAACCTAATAATGATTAAATTGGCATTTAGATACATTTAATTAGTCTAAGATAAATCTACTTCAGAAATTTTATTTTAATAAGTTTTAATCTTGTATATAAATAATTTCATAAATAGACTAGAAGGTAGCCATTTTTTTAACTTATACTATTAATTTATCTTTGTACAAGAGGAATTAAATTATTCATTATTCACTTTTGAAAATAGCGAATTTTAAAAATAAAAAATCCCTACTCTAAATCTAGAGTACTTGACGAGAAAAATATATTTACTGGATAGCCGTTAGAAATATAATAAGAGTATAAAAATGAATTTTTTATTTTTTATTTGCGTGTTTGTCAAATAGAGCAGGCATCAGATCAATTGAAGTAATTCTTTGACTGTAAGAGGAATTTTTTCCTCTTTTTTTTTTTCCTCGGTATGTCAATGACTAGGGGCATTTTATTTCTTGAAAATTTTAAAACTAGCGCAGCGGCAATATCGCGACCAATGAAGGCCTACCGAGGTTCGAATATTGCTAGTTGAATATTTTCATTTTTTTTAAATATATATATATACATATTTACAAAAACTTCTTAAAAATTAGAAGGTGGAACCCTCTAGCACACCCCAAAAATATTTTGCGGGCGGGAATAGCAGGTCAAAAAAGAATAAAAAAGTAGTCAAATTTCTTGGTCACGTCATTATTGACGTCAAAAAATAAATTAAAGTTTCAGCGCCGGTTACATTGAAATTCATCTATAAAAAAAAAAAAAATCAACAAATGTATAAGAAGTACATAATAAAAGCTTCCAAATGTCATGGTTATCTATAAATACATCTAAACTCCAGCAGGTAAAATATAAAAATGTTGAACAAAAAATAGACACAAAACAACTGAAGAGCAAGCAACATTTAAATTTGAAACACTCTGTCATTCAGATAAATAATTAATTATATTATGTAATCCCACGTTAAATGCTTTATACATATATTCGGGGACTCGAACCCGGATCTCCTGCTTGCCGGGCTGGCATGTTACCATTTACACCACCGAGGCTAGCTAGATAATTTCTTCTAGTCCCCGCACTTTTACTCCGAGTCTAAACCCCCGAGTAAGACGACTATATTGTTGTAGTATTTAATCCCATGTTAGTTTTATAGAAGAAATGCAAGAGAGCAGAATAAAAAAATAAAAAAATAAACGCAAGGGAACAGAATTTTTTTTTTACATTCATTTCCCTTGCATTTTTTGTATACAACTAACGTGGGATTAAATACCTCAACTAAAATCAGTATTAAAAAATTTTTTTTTTACAAAAGTTGAAATTACGGTCCAAGAGTTCTTTTACAGACATCCCAAGGAATGATATCGAGCAATTCGCTAGCAGATGGTTTATGGCGATAGACAACAATGGACTACACTTTGAGTATTAATTGCAGTGTATGATGACAAACATAATAAATAAATTCTTTAGAAACATTTGGGTTTCTTCCTCGTAGTAACACAACGAAAACTT
Source organism: Oncopeltus fasciatus (assembly GCA_000696205.2). NCBI lineage: Eukaryota > Metazoa > Arthropoda > Insecta > Hemiptera > Lygaeidae > Oncopeltus > Oncopeltus fasciatus. The sequence continues at coordinate 140,170 of KZ806869.1, forward strand.
CAAATCCGTAAAAAGTATGTACTTGAGTTTAAAGTCTTTAAAAAGCTTTTAAGAACGCGAATTGACAAACAGCCCAGGAATCATAAGGAGAGATTTTCTTAATGGAGTACGTAAAACTAGAGTAAGAAGACCAAGAAACACACTTACCAAACCGATTCCTTACGCACATTAACGGCAGTTTGACCAAAAATAAATTTTAAATCTTAGAAGAAAAAAAAATTTTTTTTATTAAAAAAAATTAGAGCTTTAATTTTTAATTTATTTGATATCTTTAAAGTGAATTTCAAGATCTTTTAAAGCTATATGCAGCCTAATTTTTATGCAATTTAGTAAAATTGCAAAAAAATAAATATTTAAAATGATGAAATTTATTCAAATTAATTTTTTTTTTTTTTTCATTTAAAAATGTTCAAACAACATTCAATTATTCAGAATGTTCAGTGCAATGAGATGGCTGAGTGTTCGATCAGCGTTGTGACTAATTTTGATTTTCAGGTCAGGTGAAGTGGGTACTTCAGAGTTAACCTTGTTTTTCAAATAATCCCCACGAGAAAAAAAAAAAAAAAAAAAAAATCAAGAGGACTAGCGTCAGCAGATCTTTGAGGCCTAAACACGTGGCTGTCACTCCATATCCACCTATCTTCAAATGAATCTTTTATAGCGCTCAGAACTGCCTAAAAAGAATAAGGATCTAGTTGGGTTTAGGTAATAAAATAGTACCGTGATAGAGAAAAAAAGTGGGAACTTGTTTTATGTTTTCATGGTAAAAGTAAGCATGTCCACTGTAATGTTAAAACCACATGATCTGATATACTATGAAGAAGTATGTCTTCAAGGAGTACAGTTATCTGCCTCGTGCGAAGGCAGCATGAATTGGTGAGCCGCGAAATGGGCCCATAACCTTACGCCCTCGGACTCCCAAACATTGACGGACCCCTCTGGTGCTTCCTGTCTGCTTGTCGAGTCCACCTGGGATATTGAGGGATCCATGACAACAAAATGTCGCCTCGTCAATCTAAGAAGGCGTGCTCTTCTTCTACCAACTCCAGTCCCAACGAGTAAAACTCCTCTTCTGCATGTGGCCAATAGAGAGAAATATGAAATGTATGACATCCAGAGAATTTTAAATATCTTTTTTTTTCTTTTTTTTTTTTTGCTGTGTTAGCCTCCCTTGCAACCAGTTAGGGTCATTGGAGGGAGGGGCTATCTACAGGTTGCCACCCCATTTTAAACACCCATGGCTCAGGACAAGCTTCTTTATTCTAAATAACAGATTGACCTGGGCGGGATTTGAACCCGCGGCTTCAGGATTGCGAGACCCGTACGGATCCCCTGAGCTAGCCTGGCGACCCAAATATTCTTTAAGTTTTTTTTTTTTTTCAAATAATTTCATCCCTAAAGATGAATAATAAAAAGCTTCCTGGGGACCTTCAAATACTCCAGGCATTTCTCCACCATTCTTCGGCAGATATTACATTTTAACAATTATCTACTAAAGAGTTTGTAAATAAATGTATCTCGTGCTCATATACAAGAGACGCCCAAGATACGAAGGCCTTTCCAATCGCCTAGAAAGGAGGCGAATGACGATCGATATGCGTTATCTGGGAGTTTCTCTGACTTGTCCTCGCATTTTCTTTCACTCAGCAACATTACCATCAGGAGAAGAAGTCCCTGTCACGATCTACTCGTCCCCAAGGCTAATGTGTCCACCCCTCTCGAAATTTCAACAAATTACCTCGAGGAATTCATGTTATTCACGTTGGCCATGACCTTTTTGGAGGTATTTCTAAAATCCTCGTTCTCGGTGGATGCTAATAAATATTTTGTTTAAAATTTTAAGAGCGAGTATAGCTTAGCACGAACAAAAAAAAATGAGAAAGAAAACCAACTAAATTCAATAGTTTGAATAATAAAGCTTAAATACCAAATTTGGTCTCTTTATTTTAAAAATTACGAATGGTTGATCGCGTAAATATGTATGTATATATATATATACACACACACACANGTTAAAGAAAAATTTATTTTACACAGAAAAGTTTGTAACTTTTTTTACGTTTATATTCTATAAAATTTTTACGAAAAACGTTTAATAATGAAGAAATGTATGAATATAACTTCGAAAAGTACACTTTTCTATCATTTTATCATCCCAGCCAGTCAAGAGCAAACTTTTGCTATGCCTTCTACGCTAATCATTGTTCATCTTGTAAAATAAATTTATTATTTAGTATTAATTTATGACTTATTTATTTTCATTTTTAATGAACGTAAAAAACCAAAAAGGTTATTTCCACCACCAATTAATATAGAACTATCATACCTTATATTATCCGTCTTCATTGGTTTCTGCAAACCATCTTCTGTTGGCGAGCGCTTTCGGACATTGTCCATTTTCTTGGCCGAATACAAGCGTACATAATAATGTACTCCAAGTTGGAAGTAACTCCAAGTTGAATACAGACAGTGATAGTGTACGCATGTATTCGGCCAGAAGATGGACAATGTCCGAAAGCGCTCGCCAACAGAAGATGGTCTCCAGAAACCAATGAAGTCGGATAATAGAAGGTATGATAGAAATGTAAAAACTTTGATAAGTTGTGCAAATCAGCCAATTTTTTATTTATTTTAACCTTCAACCACTTAGGGTCATAGAGGTAGAGGCTTAATACATGCAGTCACCATATTCTACACACTTATGGGTAAAGACATGCTTTTATTTATCAATAAACAGTTATTTTTACAGCAAAACCCTTCAGCCTAGCCGGCTCGTTAGGTATACCTTGCAATTATAACTAACTATACTTAACAATACCTAACAATACCCAACAACCTAAAACATAATCGCTCTCGGCCTATTTTTCGACACACTTGTGATTTCCGAGCGTGTATACCCTTATGTATAAACTAATATTCTATATATTCACCTTGAATAGCAGTAATACTTGACATTACATCAATACGCCTTATCATTCATAGATAACACCCTTCAAACATACTTTCATTTCATAGATGGCAGACATACAAATTGTCAATTATCTGCATTTGCCCTTCCCTAATCATAAGTGAAACTAAAAATAATTTGTAGTATTAGTCACTCAACTTCAGTGTTTCCTAATTTAAAAATATAGGAACAATACATCTTTCTAATTCATTGTAGAATGCACTTTTATTTATCCGTAAAAGCCTGCCCAGTAATCGTACCAGTAGCGAATAAGACCTGAATTTTTTCATAATTTCCAGTTGATTTTTTTTTTTTACTTATATTTATTACATTTCTGTTAACATAAAAACATTTCGTAATTTTATTACAATGAACTAAGAAATAACAAAATGACAATAGCAGGAGGAGAGAAGATGACCAATAACACCACTCTCAAAAGTTTAAAATTAATTAAATTCAATTACAGGATATTTAAATGATCCATAGCTAAAAATTGTAAAATTCTTATAGCTTCGTCTCAAGTACCCCTCTCACTGTCATAAAATACCATATTTACTAAAATATCTTTAATAACGACTATAAACTTTGAATGATCAATAACTGAGTCAAAATATGAATTTTTAACTTTATTCCCCCCTTTTTCTTTAAGTACCTTTAGTTAAGAGGAAAATAGATATTCTCTGTTCCTGTAGTATATATAAGTTTGACAGTAGAAACACTCAAGTTCCCACACACAAATAATGTCGCATCAGAGGAACTGTGATTATTGAGAGGGGTTCCTAGTCACAGGTGAACTGTGAACGGAATTGAACCGATTCATTTTAGTAGGGTTAGTGTGTGTCACTAAGGGTCATAGAGGTTGTGTACTCACCTTGGAAGACGAGTCATCTCGGAGCTCTAGGAAGTCTCCATGGCCGAAGTCCCCAGCTCTAACGCAAGCCTGGACCGCATCCAACAGGTCCGTCCTCATCGCTGCTGGGCACGGACTGAGCCACACACCATCAGCTGATCTGCGGTTTGAAGGGGTAGTTCGCCACATTAATGAAGTGGTTCACTGACTAATACTACCTCTGAATTGACATATAGACATCCAAGGCCACCTATAGATTTTTCTTAAATCTAAAGTCTTAAGTCAATCTATTCGTGGCCTTGGATCTAAAATATTTAACATTCCTTATATTGAAAAATTGATAAAAACAATATTCACACTTAATATTTTAAAAGAGTAAAAAATTTAGAACTTTAGTTTCATGTGATACAAAAACTTCTTTTTTTCACAAAAACATTTTTTGTGTTTATTATTCTCTGTAATTACATTGGTATAGTGCGAGGCATTTAATATCCCTAAAAGGTGCAAAAAAAAAATGCTTGTGAAATAACTATCGGCTCACACCTTCATTATTTAAGGCTTTTAGTCTGTTATAGTCTGTATTCTCTCTAACAAAACATTTTCCTAATATACATATATATATATATGTCCTTGGTATGCCGTAATATCAAATTATACTATATTCAAATGTTTTTCATTATTGGTGGATTTTGCATTTCTGATGGAATTATGATGTACTCATATTACTGAAATTTGATATTTAATAAATAAATTACATGATCTATATATATATATATGTGTGTGTGTGTGTGTGTGTGAATTATATGACGAATTCAAATTCTAATTTATATTTACGAATATTCTATTCTATAAAATGTATTTAAAGATTTGGATGCTAATTGTTCTATTAGCTGTAACAATTGACTAATTATATATTTGCTGGATCTATCAGTCATTAGGAAGTTAAATAAGGAAAAATTTTTTTTTTACACCGATAGCCTCCCTTTCAACCACCTAGGGTCATATAGAGAGGGGCCATCTACAGGTCGCCATTCCATTCTAAACGACCATTGCTCTCGTCAAGTTTTTACTAAGTAATAAAAGATTATCCTGGGCAGGATTCAAACCCGCAGCGCCAGGATTGTAAGAACCGAACGGATCCCATGAGGTACTATGGCGCCCTTTAAATAAGGATTGGAAGTATAGAATTGATCAAGCAGCCAGACCTCTGCACATACGGAAATGTAATCAGCACCAATTTTTTTTTCTAAAAAAAAATTGTTAGGGTGGGTAAGCAAATGTAATGGTAATTTTGTTACTGAAGTTGAAGAGATATTTCTTCTGAAATTATGGTGACATGTGAAAAAATTATGTTTTTAAAGCCTTTTAAAATTCACTTAATTCATTAATTCTTTTATATCATTATTCCCAGATCATTACTGGCTACCAATTCGAACCTTTTCGTGATGTCAATTTGACGAAGCCCAGCATTTTTAATACTTTTTTTTTTTTTTTTTTAGAGAGATCTGACATTTTTGTCAGGGGGATTCAAGGGGTGAGAGAGGTCTCTCCCCAGATTTTGTTTTCTAAAAAAAAAAAAGGAAAAAAAAAAAGATTTAATTACATCATCAACAAAGGGTAGTAATAGGCGTTGGTACACTAATTTGTATCCTGTGACTCTTCTCCCAGATGATCATTGTAGTAATTTCCTTTATCACCTGACCTCAAATAAATTATTTTAACCATATATTTTTAAACATAAAGTAAATAGTACAACATTTTATTACATAAATTCATTAATATGGCATTATAATGAACTTTGCATTTATACATTGAAATTTTAATAATGAGTAAGCTAGAAATAATTATAAAAATACATGAAAATTGTTGAACTTTTAATCAATGTTATTTATAGCTTTAAACATTAATTCTTAGCTGAGTTCTTTAAAAAAAAAGTTTCAATAATGTCCTAAATGTTAAATAATGATTGATTAACATAATTTTCATCTCTCGTGAATTATTTTTCATTGCCATTGATTTTTTTTTTTTTTACTTTTATTCCATGACTCATAAAATAATAAATTGAATAATAAATCCCTCAACTAATATTGTAAATCTCATAATAATAAAATTTAAATTACTGTCAGTGTCTACTAGAACAATGGACTATCATTCAAGACATGAAAATTCAGGGAGTTGCTTATTAATTAAATTAGATTTCATTTTCTAGTCGCAGTAAGAACCAATTTTTTTTTTTTTTTAATAAAAAAATACTGTAGCGTTTCAAAAATAAAAACTGTTATTGTATTTAATCATGACTCTCTGTGAAATAATATGCCAAATTAATGGATGATATTGTCAATAGGCATTAGGTTTAAATTTATGATACAATAAAAAAAGAAAGTTATTTTTGGTGACGTACTAAGGTTTGATTTAAGATGCTGGAAAAAATATTTGAAGTCCCATATTCATTATATATGTTATATATGTGCTGCTGACGACATAATTGTATTTTCTGAAGTTCCCAAATAAATTAAGGTGTTCTTAATGAGTAGTGCATTATTAATAAGTACCCCTGTTTTTATTCTTCCTCATTTAAAGCAATTGTAGGATGCCCGCAGAGATTACTGATATTGCCATTAGATTGCAGCATTAGACTGTCTTAGCAAATAAATAAATAAAAATGAGCGATTTCTTTCTTGAAGACTAAAATATGACAGCTAAACACAAAAATATTAATAATAAGTGCTTTCATCAAATCTTTGTGTTTTCAGATAGTCTTCATACATAATTTATTCCATTCATTCTATTTATCTGTGAGTAAGCATTGGGTATCCACTTCTTCAGGTAACACTCTATCTCAACAATTTTCAGTGCAAGGGAACAGAATAAATAATGTAACTGTCCCAGCCAGGACACGAACCTGGATCTCCTGCTATCCGGGCCAGTGCGTTTTCCATTTAAGCTACTGAGACAAGTCTGATAAGTTATTAAATTCCCCGCATTAGTGTCGAAAGTCTAACCTCCGAGGTAGACGAATATATCGTCTTATGCTCGGAGGAGCTGACATTGTCAAGCTGTTTAATAGACTCTCATTATTTACTTTTAAATTTTAATTTTATAGATATTATTTTTTTGTGGTATTTAATCCCACTGAACTAAAACTTAATCCCTTGCACTAAAAATTGTTAATATTTACGTGGGATTAAATACCACAAAAAAATAATATCAATATCGGATCACTACAAAATCCAACAAATGGAAGAGACTTGGAGGCAGGGGAACAGTGCAATTTTTTTTTAACACGATCTAAGAAATGAAAAAGGTACTTCAGAGGAGGGCATGAACAGCAAAAATAATATAAATTGAAAGGCCACATTATTTTTTTCTCATTATTAATTAAATGCAATTTAATTAAAGTTTATTATGTTATTGGAAAGTTTTTAATTTTTTAAAATTAAATCAAAGCAGAGAAGGAGTTAGTTCCTACTAAAAATTGTTTTACTCAAGCTATTGTTCACTCAAGGCATATTTCAAGTTAAGAGATTCTCCCAATAGACAAGACAGTAATTTTTTTTTTTTTTAATAAATCTTTATTTATTACATTCTGTTACTGAACATCTTGTAATTTGATGACGGATACAATAAATAAAACAGTAAAATTAAAGTAGTGTGGGGAGTATTTAAGAGGATTTCATATGTTAATTTTTTCTTGCTATGTATATGTTTATGTTCTTTATTCGTTATTCAATTTGTATATCATATTATTTCAAAACAATCTAAATTACAGTTATGCTACAATTGGTCATGGAAGCTGCAGATTTTTGAAAATTAAAAGAACAGATAAAAGCAGTATTGAAAGGCAGGCATATTGTATTACTTCTACATTAAATTATAGTAAAATTAAAAGTGTAAGTGAGAGACATGTATTACTTAATCATTTACTTAGTATTTATTTCATATTCACATGATAATTTTACAAGTGTAAAATTTAATTATTAAAAACGTTAATTTATACTATTTATTTTCTTCAGTATTTTCATAAAGATTTAAATTAATTTAATTTTAGATCACTGGATACTAACAAGAATCTCAAATTGCAACAGTATGTATAATGAAAATTTGAAAAAAAAAAAAAATTAAGGAAAGAAAATTTGCAATAATCAATAGCAATTAAAAAATACAAATTCATTGAAAATAATAGCTTATATCATAAAATAAAATTAATTAATTTTCAAGGATCCTATGACTAGCAGAGAGGCTTTACAAGATTTTCAAAAATATTTTTTTAAACTTTATTTTCTTACTAGGGCTGAAGAGATATTCAATTGAATTTACCTGTTACCTTTCTGAAGTTGTTTCCATCATGTTGATCTAGAACCAGAGCCAGCACAACTGCAGTCGTATTGTGAATTTTTATCATGAATGTTACAAGGAAACTTAATATGTGAAGGTTTTTTCTTATCTCCATCAGTTTTATGTAAATATAGACCAATTGATTAATGATGTATTTTTTTTAATGAGGAAGAGAATGCTCAGACCTTTAACCTCTCAGTGTAAGGTCCCATCATCATAACTTACAGATACCCTGATAATAGAATCATTGATCCCAAAAACTGTTGAGCTGCAATAAACAAATAAAAATATGTACTTCAAGTATACAAATTACAATTGTATTGCAAACTTCTGCTGGGTTCTTGTTCGAACATGTATATTATAGATTTCCTCCAATTCAAAATCTTAATCAACAAATTTATGGAAAACTTAGGAGTTATTTTTATTATTATTTTTTTTTTTTAGTTTTCTTTTTCCTAAAATCTATTGTAATAGTTTAATAATTTTAGGAATGTTAACTGAAGACTTTGATTATATTATTTGTTGGGACCAATAACACATTAAGACAATTAATAACACTTATGTATAATTCATAAATTTTATAAACTATGTTTCTTAGTTTTTATTTAATTCATATTTTAATGTAAAACATTGACTGATATGCTTTATTTTTTTAGTTTGGTATGGTTCCAAATTCCTATTCTCTAATTTTTAGTTATAATTATTTTATTGTTAATTTACACAACAACAAGAGAAGTAACCTTCAAAATGAATTACTTTCATAGATGTATGCTTGATTTTGCCTGCCCTGCCTACCTAAATCGGTGAAAGTGCCCAGAACAAGCTTTCATCTGAACCTTTCAAGTCACAATGCCATTGTCAACTGCTTGGCTGTTAATCCAGAAGGTGTCCTTCTAGCAAGTGCTGACAGTGGGACACTTCATTGCTGAGACTGATGAAGTTCTTATAATTTCCACAGATTACAGGTATATTTCATTAAAAAAAATTCTTAAACTCACATATATTTTTGGGGGTTAAAGTCAAGTTTTGCGACAACAAAAATCCTTTATAATTGAAAACTATCAAGATCTTTGAACTATGTTTCAGATTAAATTTAGAAACAAATGAATAATTTGATCTCAAAGACTTCAACAATCAGCAGCATTTCCTCTTCATAAGCCCTGAATTAATTTATCATTTTTGGTGTGCAGAAGTTTCCATTGCTGAGAAATTGTGTTTTACAGCCATACACACAGACAGTAATGTGTGAGTACATTAATCCTATAATTAAATCCAAGCTTTAGTTCATTGAATGTAAGTAAATGTGTGTTTCTGAAGTTGAAAGATATTTAAAAAAAGATTCATTTTTCAATAATGAATTACTTAAGATTTTTTGTTTTTTTTTTCATTTTGAAGTACCTCCTATGAAGGTGACTTTTATTTCTCTCATACGTCTTATACTATGTTACAAATAATTGTAAATAAATAATTTGAAAATTGTATTAATAATAATAAATCTTTGAAACTAAATAGTAATAATAATTAAAATTGTATTAGTTGATTACGATTTTCATAAATCTGCTCGATAGCTGAAGCTTTTCATGGCATTAATGGTTGGGTTTTAAATTATCTATTCTTCAGTCTGTAATTCATCAAAAGTCTTTAATTAATCATATCAGTCAGTTTGCATGAAGTGGTTTTCCATCTAAAATGGTATAATTTAGTGACTAATCATCTCTTGATCGTCAGCTTAATTAAAAGAATAGTTAGTTAGCCACTAGTTTTGTTATTATTATATTATTAGCCTATTATTCTGTTGTACTTTTTATATTTATTATTGCAACTATGTCAATATCAGGTATACTGTCAGCTGTGATCTTTATGTTGTTTAAGGGGACTTATGTCCCAGAATCAAATTTGATTTTCTTTCTTTAAATTTATTTATTATTTATTCAAAATTAAGTTAAAACCCCAAAATTTACATAAATTAATAAAAAGTTTAATTTATTCCATTGACATTAGCAGTTACCCCATAATTATTCCAAGTATATGAACCCAAATAGCATATAATTTAAATATAAGTATCTGTTCACGTAGGCTTCGTCGGTCGTCAGATGTATTTACCATTTCATCTTCCGGGTTGGACCGAGTCAAATTGTTCTTTTTTGCCGAGCTTTCGCACATCATGTGATGGCTTCTTCAGGGCTGAAAAGAGAATGAGAGTTGTAAAGAGAGATTTTTATAAATCCAGATGGTATATATTTACCATGTTTTATACACCAGGTGGTGTATAATCCTGGCGCGGTCTTGTCCTTGGGCGAAGTCTGCCTTCCCATTGGTTGAAACTGTGTTCTGGTGGCTGGTCTCTGGAGTAGTCAGGTAGCTGGTCACTGATTGGTTGGATCCTCTTGTCAATTAGCGCTGGTTTCCNCCTGGTGTATAAAACATGGTAAATATATACCATCTGGATTTTTAAAAATCTCTCTTTACAACTCTCATTCTCTTTTCAGCCCTGAAGAAGCCATCACATGATGTGCGAAAGCTCGGCAAAAAAGAACAATTTGACTCGGTCCAACCCGGAAGATGAAATGGTAAATATAAGTATCTGATCATTCTATGAAAATTCTTCATTTTTAATAATTCCAAACAAAAGGTTACAGTCAGGGTTACTGTGCTTCCCAACTTGGCCACTCCCCCACTCATACTCATATTTACCTCCACTTTGAGTAAATAAGAGTAAATATATAAGGCAGCCACTCTATCTAAATGTCTGCCGTATTGGATTATAGCATTGAGTAGGCTTTTATTTATTGTTAAAAGCCAGCCTAGGAGAGTCTTGTTTTGAAGAAATTTTTAATAACCATTTTAATGACAGACACTTAAATACATGTTAACAAAGACATGTTAATTAATATAAATTAAAAAGCGATCACTGAAGCTTGATAAATTTGTTTAATCAAGTATCCTGTATCAAGAGTTGTTTATTAATACTATAAAAACTAAAAGGTCTCCACATGAATATAAATTTAACTATTATACAGTATATATAATTTTGTATAAAATTAAATATTATTAACTATATCAATGATTTTTTGGTCTATGTATTTTAAGTTGTATGTGAGATGGAAGATTTCGCTTTTCATGCGATAAAAATCAGCTTACTGTGATTTAAACTTATTTTTTTATTAACTTAAAAAACATTCTTCATTAAAAAATTAAAAATTTCCCTAGCAATGAAAATATACATTATCCCAAATGACATTTTAAAATAATTCTGTATAAAATATAAATATTATTAACTTTATATTCACACAAAACTATATTATGTAGAAAAATTGCCCTTTAAGAATATCTATGAGAATACAAAATAGATTGCAGCTCATCCTTACACTTATTTGATGTTCATCACACAGAAGGTGCATAATATTATCTCATTTCTCATGTTTCATTAAATATGGATATAAATAAGATGGAGTTCATGTAGAAATTTACTCTTTATAGACATACTAACATACACACAAGTGTACAAATATGCATGCACACACATATTAACACGTGTGCAATATTAATACTGTGGCTTTTTTACTACTACTACTGCATTTGGAGTAATAAGGAATGTTTAATTGAAAAAATTAAGAATGATATTCATTTATTAATATTTAAATAGGTTCACTCACAAAATGCTATACGTTGTAGAATTCCACTGACATAGAAAGTTTCTCTAGAAAAAACATCAGAAAAAGGTACAAAAAATCAACCATTGCAAATATTTTTGAACAAAATTATTTTTTTATTTCAATATATAAATACATCACAAGCAATTGATCTGGTATTTGCATAACTTTGAATTACTTTAGGTGAGACCCAAGTAAGACCTACATGATTATTCTTAGCCCTGATCACATTGTTTACTGGCTGGCGGAGCAAATGAGTTTCTTAGACACTTTCTCAGTCTTTCTGCTTGATTTTATAAACTCTATCTGCAATTAAAAAGTGTTTTCAGTTGTAAATAATTTACCTTTGAAACATATAATTTATCTGATTTTCATACTTGGAATGTAATAAAAGGAGTAATTTTGTCTGAAATAAATAATTGTCACTTAATTGAGTGGCTTTATTTTTTTACTTTCTTCCATTTTAGGAGGAATGTGAATAAATATAGTTGGGAAATAATTAGACATTAATCCTCACTTTCCTTTTGTTTTTTTCATTATTCAGGCCTATATCTGGACAATGTGGACCTGTAAGAATATTTACAAAAATTAATAAAATTAAACTCAACAATGACAAGTGCAGTTATTACAATAGTTCTAGAACTGTTTATTATAGTGACCACTGTGACAAGACAATATTTTAATTTAATATTTAGTCTTATTTTTATTACTAACAGAATTAAGAACAAATTTATTTATTTACTAAGGAATTTTAGACATGCATGTACTGTTTAGGATTGCCATAACCAGATATTTTTGGAACAACGTACTTCTAGCTTCTTCAATGTAAGATCGGTAAAGATCCATTGAAATTTATCAAAAGGCCATCATGATGGTACCAATGTGAATAGTTTACTCATCATGGTACCAACTTCATACCTTTTACATTTATATTCTCTATCTCTCCCCCCCCCCAAAAAAAAAAATCTTTAGGTTAACAAACAAAAAATTCAGAGACAAAAGCAACACACTATAGCTACTTTTTTTTCTTACAGTATTTCACTTAACCTTATATGATGAGTTTCTTGGTTTCAAAATTTTTTTTGTTTCGCCATTAGAATATTGAAAGAAACTGAAATCAGGCACCTAAAATAGAAAAAATCACATCATTCAGTCATGATGTAGACACTGTTAAGCACAAGTCTCTCTCTCTTCATATCACCCTATATTGCCCTGAAGAAGGCCAAAACGTTAGTTAAAATAAAAATTTTTTTGGTTACGAATTAGTTTTTAATTACCAAGACTGAATTCCTGTTAATCCTCTCTTCAGAACAAAATTACTTTTTTAAAGGTATCACATGTCCAACCATAAAACTCAAAACAGAAATAATGAATTAGGCATGAGTTTATTAAAGCCATCAAACATTTTCATATCTTAAATTTGAATAAAGCCACCTAGTTTAAATTATAATAAAAATTTTTTATTCAAGTGTTAGCCTCCTATTGAACCACTTAGGGTCATGGAGGGAGGGACTATCTACATGTTGCCATCCCATTCTAAACATCCATGGCTCAGGAAAAGCTTTTATTAATAAATAAAAGATTGCCCTGGGCATGATTGGAACTCAAAGTGCCAGGATTGTGAGACTTGAATGAGTTCCATAAGCTACCCTGATGCCCCAAAATAAATTTTAAATATTTAAAAAGAAATTCCACAGCAATCCAATTTATCATGATAAAAAATAAACATTTAAATATAAAAATTTAAAAATTCTGTTTAGCATGCACAGGAACATAAAACTAATAATTAAAATTCTCTTCTTAAAATATAGTTTTTTTGTAGTACCACCTGAGCCCCCCTCAGGAATTACCTAAATGGTTTTGGTTCGAGACATTTTAAGGTCTATTCTTCCTCACTTATTACTTAGATTAATAAAAGTAACTATATATAGTCATTGTTCATAAATAAATATTAAATATAAAAATAGCTTTGAGTACTTACTTTTTATGTTTGTGCAAATGATCCAATAGAGATTCAAGAGTAATCTTCTACCATTGTCTTAATTTTCACCTCCAACTCAACCACTAAGAAATTGCATTGAAATATTGAAAGTGTGAACAAAAAGTAACAAGCAATTAATAAATCAGTGAATAAGATGAAATCACCTCAAGAAATAAGAGCCAGAGGAGTTTAACAATAAACCAATCTGGTAAGTGATTAGTTAGTTTCACCAATGCATACATTCTATTCAAAAAGTGAGTTTTTGACTGTAGAGATTATTAGTATAGAAATTTTGTTGGGGTTCCTAAGCCTAAGTTAGGATATATATTAATGTACAGATGTACACGGTTTAGCGCTAACTACTGACTTATTTGTCTTGGTTAGTTGACTGAAATTTCAAAATATTAACAAAAAATAAATAAAAAATGAGTAATTACTGGTGTTTGATCAATTTTACATGTTACATCATAGTTTTTCTAATTTTATAAATAATAATCATTCAAAATATTGTTGTGTATTTTCAAAATATTGGCCTAGACTAAATTATTGTATAAAATTATCTGACCAAAAACCTCAATGAGTAACTAACTTTATCTTAAAACCTGGTCAATAACTCACACATATATAATGATTAACTGAGGTGTGATAATGAATTTCAAAAATGTTTGAAACACATGAGTTGTTTAAATTAAATTAATTTCTCATCAGTGTTTATAAATATTTTTCTTTGAACTTTCTGTGCCATGTAATCCCCTCTCATTATTTTTACATTTTCTAAGTAACAAAGAAATATTCAATATTTCAGGTATAATTTTAAAATAACCATGTAATGGGGCTCATAGAATTCTGTTGATTTCAGAGGCTAAACTGTAAAAATGTTTCTAATCAAAATTCGGGTTGCTAAGAAATGCATTCTCCTGATCAATCAAATTATTTAGATTATTGGGAAAAACTTTGTTGTCAACAACCTACTCTTGGTTGATTACGTCACTATGATGTATTTAATCCCCGAACTTTAATAGTATATAGATTGTTTGCATTACATTAATCTGGAGGGAGTCTGACCTTCTTGATAAAAATGTTTTAAAACAGGGCTGGATTTCAAGTTAATCCTCACTATAATTGCTACGATTTAGCAAATAAATGTTATACATATTTCATTACTTATATTCATGCCAATTTTCATTCCGTTTCAATACTAATTATGCCCATTGGATAGTTAAAATATTACTCATTTTCAGTAAAATTGAGGAAATACTATCTCCCACGAAATATATTTACTACCAACCTACATTGCATTTAGATTAATATAACAACAGAAACTTTCGACAATTTATGACCAAGTATGATTTGAGGTTAACCCCCCTGGTATTTATGTGATTTTATAGAAGACGGACAAGAAGTATTTATTTTCTGTTAAATTAACAATTAAACCCTGTAGTGCGTCCTGTTCCAAGCAATATATAATATATAATTTAAATTTATTGTGTAAAGTTTCTTTCTGATAATTTGAAAATCTTGGCCGATATTACTCAAATGAGATATTTAATCGAGCTTACCTCATTTTAACTTAACTTGTAAACCCTCATTCCCGCTAGTGTAATTTTTTTTTTTTTTTTACATGATACTTTTTGAGTTTTACATTTGTATGATGTATAAGAATTTTTACCGTGATAAACAATAATTGTTTCTCTTGGATAGCTCTATGCTGGATAGCAAGATTCAGGTTTTTTATTAGCAAATTTCGAGATAATGTTAGCTATTAAGGTTATTCTCATGATAGATTATTTTCCATATTTTTCAATTTTCATTAATGAGGTATCATTTTGTATTTTGATTACATAATGTATAAACATTTTTAGCAGTTCCACATTTATAATAAAATTAATAGAAAAATCATTTCAATATGAGGGCTGATAAAACATCCACAATACGAATACAATTAGTTTGTTGAGGAGAACCTGCGAATGCAGAAGGAATTACGCTCAGCATCTGCAAGGCAGAATTTATAATTAAGATTATTCAAGATGATTTACATATATGTTTATATTTTTTTGTTTTCAATTGCATTTTATTGTAGTTCAGCCATGGGGCAGCCATGAAATTTTTGTGCTTTATCAGTGATCAGGTCTGTTACCGACCTACTTCATTCATTTCTCAAGTTCTTTATTTTTTCTTTTCTTATCAATTATATTTTGGAAGCAATGAAACCAGCAAAGAAAATGTAAAAACACAATGACCCAACACATAATAAAATGAAGAGGAAGGATTTATCCCAGTGGAATGTTGATTGATCCAATCCAATGATTTTTGTGTATTTAATCCGCAACTAAAATGCGACACACCTTATGAGGCTAATCACTCACTGAATATGTAAAGAACTGAGTTATTTAGTATTCAGATTAATATAATAAAACATGAGAAGTGCTTTGTCTTTCATCTTCCCCAAAAAACCTATTTATAATCTCTTATCTATTTTTATTTTTTTAATAAGATTTTTACGTGCTCCAGAAATTTTTCTACATAATTCTTTTCATATAAATGTTTAACTATATCTTCAAGTACTTGCGAAGCTTCCGGGCCTCCTAGTTCGTTGAAGTATTCAAAAAATGCGTCTGCTTCCATGTTTATGGTCTCCTCAAATGGTTTTACATCGCCCTGTTCAGCAAGCATCTTCGGTATCAATACTACACAATTTGAATATCCGTAAACAGCCATTTTGGCAAACTCTTCAAGGAATTCTATATAGGAAGGAACGTCCGTGTCGGGACACGATTCCTCTACCGCATTCCAGTATGTTAAAATAAGTTCGTCCCAGTGTCTCTCCCGCATCTCAACCGTTGTATGCATGTACAGAAAGAAAGACAGGTCAAGTGCTGGAGAAGCGTACTTGGCCTGTTCAAAATTGAAAAAAGCACAATCGATAGGGTTTCCATCACGGTCGTAGGAATACAATATATTATTTTTATATAAGTCTCCGTGAATAGCGACAGAAAAAGGTTCACGTTTTTCGAAATATATCCTTTTGCATATTTCATAATTTGTATGTGCCTGAGCTAACTCATTCAAAGAGCTTCTCAAGTCTTCTTTTACTGTATGGGGCAGCAATCCTCTCCAGTATAAATGTTTATACTCCGTCAGAGTTCGGTCTAGGTACTTGTACTTGAGGATTTTGAGACGCCTAGCTCTCTTGGTGAACTGGAGGGGAAATAGATCCTTCGACCTGTAGGAACCTCCGTGGAACTGCCCGAGCTTCTTCACGGCCAGCTCTAAATGTTGGAAATCGAGAAAGAGCTTTTGACTGGGGACGGAATAACCCTTCTGGCGCAAATCCTCCACGATAAGCAGGTCTAGATGGTAGGGCTGGTGGGAATCATACCTGTTGAAGATCAACTTGGGACTGAGGGTTCCAGCGTCTGGGTGGAACTGCAGGAAGGGTATTACATCCTTGTACATTGTGATCTCGTTGGCGAGCGTTCTCCTCTTTTCTAGGCCATTTCTAACAGTTTCGTTTTCTACGTGCTGCTTCATCACTATGGGATACTCGTCTAACCGCCCTGACAACCGCTTGACCCTTATTAAATAGTGATGAATCTGAGAATCTTGTAGGGTCTCCTCCTAGAACAATAAAAATAAATTATGTAAACAAGACAGCTCAACAGTATATGACCTATGTACTATAAAACGATTTAACAGTTTAAAGAACTATAAAAAATATTAGTTAATGAGAGGGAATAAAATAAAAATCTATCTGTCCAGGACTCTATCGCAGCCAGGACTCTAATCTGGATCTCCTGCTTTCCGGGCCGGTATGTTTCCATTACACCACCGGGACGAGCCAGATAACTTCCCAACACACTAGCACACAGGTTCGTGTCCTGGCTGGGACAGATAGATTTTTTTATTCTATTCCCTCTCATTAATTGTTTAAAATTTACGTGGGATAATAAACCACAACTAAATTAATATTCATAAATGAAAATAAAAAAGTAAATAACGAGAGTCGATAAATAGCTAGACAATATCAGCTACTTCGAGCATAAGACGATGTATTCATCTTTCTTGTGGGTTAGACTCTCGCTAGTGTGTTGGGAATTTAATATGTTATGTAGCTCGTCCCAGTGATGTAATGGAATCATACCGGTCCGGAAAGCAGAAGATCCAGGTTCGATTCCTGGCTGGGACAGATTGATTTTTTTAATTATTTTCCCTCTCATTAATTGTTTAAAATTTATGTGGGATAATAAACCACAACTAAATTAATATTTATAAATAAAAACATTAATTTTAGAAAATAATTTCGTAAGATATTAATATAAGTAAACAATAAAGTTAATCATATAGTATGTGAAGTACATTCATATTGTGCTAAATTCATTGAATTGCATTTCCCCTAAAATTCAGCGCAGATGACGGAATCATCGGAGTACAATCACATAGAAGCTGCATAAACAAAACAGGTTTCACAAATTTTATCTAGGAGAGAAATAGATAAATGCCCAGTTTGATGCTTAAGTTCAAAAGGGAGCAGAGGTTGTCTTTAGTCTCTAGTACACATCATTTCTCGGAAATGTTGGACTAAATTTGATGATTGATATTATATTTTTAGCATCTATTATCTTGGTCATTGATCCTTGAAATTTTTTAAAAGCCACGTGTATTGTGTACATATACACTACATACATTAAAATATATCTAATAAATTTGGTGTTGGGGCTTAGTTTTGGAAGTTATTTAACAGATTTGTTTTCGATTGAAAATCTACAAGAGAGAGAAGGATTTAAGAGGTAGATCTAGCTGACTAATCTTCAACAGCTTACGATGAATTATATTTTTCAGAATAGCTGTATAGTTTAACTTTCTAAACATTACATTCTGTACTATTTTTACAAAGGCACACATAAAAATAGATTTAGTAATAGAGGAGGTGTGTTGAATACTTTCCCCTTCCCCTAACGATTGGCCATTTTGTTCATTATACTTTTCAGCTGTTAAGATCAAATTTGTCATTGAATCCCACTTACGTCCGTCTCAATGAAAAATAGGAAATGTTCTTATTTTATGTAGCTCCTATGGAATGTGACTTTTGCTATTTTTCTTTCCATTGTACTTCAGACAGTAAATTATTTTCCATTTAATTGCTTCTATGAGATACTTACCATTTTTTTTTTTTTAAAGTTGAATTTAATATCTGTTGCAGAATATTATATTTGATCAAATATGCTAAATACCTTACCTATCTTTATACACTCCTCGTGCTAAAATAGTGACACAATTCTTAAAAAGTAGTTGTTTTTTTTTGTGGTTTTTTTCATCCTACAGATCTTTATATGTTTATAATACTATTTTAATGGTAAATGTAAGATTTATATTTCTCTTACATCTGCAGATTTTTTGGTTGTTACTAGGTACCATATAAGTTTTTTAGAAAAGTTTTGTATATTTAACAATATTCATCATTTATACCCTTTTTGTGCTAGGACAATGCATATTCTACAATTATTAATATCATCCAATATTGGTAAATATTGATACATTCTATCCAATAGTGAAAGATTAGTGATAATCTACTATCCTTTAGAAAAGTTTTTTGTCAAATAATACAGTAAATTTCTGCCTAATATTTATTAATATAAATAATTATAGTATAATATATTATT
>KZ806869.1:166382-176382 GCA_000696205.2 Oncopeltus fasciatus
TATATATATGACTCTACACTAACGAAGGGCGAAAGGTCCCGAAAATTTTACTCTTTATGATTTTTTTCTTTTTGTGTGTGCAATGCACTCTCTATCCCACCTGTTCTTGATTACTATATATCGCATCCGCGAGTGTTTCATTTTCTACATATACTTTATAGATAAATAATGAGAGGGAAAAAAAATTTAACAGCCGAAATTATTTTTCAATGAAATAAAAGGGCTAACAAAATTGGTCTTCCCAAATTATTGAACAAAAGAACACACGCTGAACAGTTACTGAATTATTCGTGTCATGTCTTTTGATAGTTAAATCGATATAATGACCGAACTGGAGATACCTCTTTGGAATGGATGGCTAGATTTCCAATCTGCTATCGCTAGAGCTCGTAACTAGAATGTGCAAATAAAAATAATTTAGAAGCCTACGACATAATTTAAATAAGGAATTATATATCAATTAGTTTGTTTCTAACAAAATATCAGAAGATTCAGTATGATTGGTTTTATTCATCACGGGCTCCCCCTTGAAAAATTACGTCACTTAGGAGCTGTGTAATCTATGAATATTTCCCATGTTTCGTTAAAGATGGACACGAGTGAGAGTAAATGATTTATTTAGACAAGAGGTGACTAAGGCTGAGTCTTGACTCCGGAAGCGATCAACCTTCTTAGTTACAAAAGGAGAGTTTTTTTTACCCTTAAATATTATTATTAGATGATTTTAGTTGGGGTTTGGTCAAGGTAGATCCAAAGAAAATACAAATTTAAAAAATGTATTTTTTTAAAGGATTATCTGCCAACGTTTCGGCTTACATTCTAAGCCATCTTCAGGGCTGTAGAAATACAATGTCATGTGAATACAATAATAATTGACAATAATGTAATAGAGAATTACAATATTATAATGTGATATCAAAAGTATGAACGTAGAAAGCTATATATGAGAATTTAAAAATATTTAAAAAAAACAATTAAAAAAAAAATTTGAAAAAACATGCAAACAACTGCTTATTGAAAAATAATTGAATAACATTAAAACAGTAATTTGCCACACCTATCTATTATGAAGACGAGAGAGGACGTCCTGTCTCTAAGTTTTCATTTCCATGACTAAAGTATAAATTTTTCTTATACACACTGTGGGAGGTAGAAAGGTGGGGGGAGAAGGTAAGAGGCAGAAGGTACAAAGCGGCCTCTTTCAAGAGAGGGCAATAAAAAGGACAAAGGAAAATAGGAAGGGTATTATTGGGAATGGGTAACTTTGGGACTGGGAAAAATGATTGACAGGTTTATTGAGAAGGAGGGCTGATCCTTTAAAAAAATAAATTTTTTAGATTTGTGTTTTTTGGATCTACCTTGACCGAACCCCAACTAAAATCATCTAATAAAAATAATAAAGAATCTAAGAAATTAATGTTAATCTAAGCTGATAAAACACTTGAAATTTAATTTATTATTATACCCTTTAGGAGCACCAGGTCTTGGATCTTGGAATGTTGTTGTCCTAGTATTGTGATCAACAAAATAGCGAACTCCATCTTCTGTCAATCTTATTTCCCAACCAGGTGGTAAAGGAGGCTCATCTAATCCAACTTCTTGACTGCAAATAAAATTAAATTTGTTTTTCTTTGCTAGGTGAATACAAACTAGGTGAAGCATGAGATGGAAAGGTTATGCTTAAGAGGTTCATATTTTAATGTTAATTTCAACCTTTGGTGTTAATTGTAGCCCACTCCAGACTATTTATTTGTTTATTTTGTTTAATCAAAAACATTTATTCAATATTTGGTATGGTGTCCAAAAAATTTTATTAACAATTTATAAAACAAAACCGGTTTAAGACAAAAAAATAAACTAACTGTACTAACAACAAACAAAAATTATACTAATTCAAAAATAAAGATAACTACTGCAGATGGCAGCATATTCCCAAATAAAAATTTTGTACCTGTTAATATAATGTTAATTTCACACTAAGGCATAAATGGTGGAAAATACTATAAGGTGCTCGTCAACTAAATTCCACTTAAAGCGATAACACCCAAAAATAAAATAATAAAAAATTCAAAATCTGCAATTATTTTTAAGTTGATTAATAAAATCTATAATGCATATAATGAAAATTATGGGCACTGAAGTTTTAAGTATTTTTAACCAAGGATAAGGTTCTGGGAAAACCTTAATCTAATTTCTGTTATTCTGTTAAGTAACTAATAACTAGAATATAATTCAGAAAAATTATTTTAATACTGTATGTCAACTTTCACTGTTATTATATTCAAAAATAACATAAAAAAAACATCATCTAAAAAAATTAAATATAGCCTGTACAAAATGCCCCAATCTTAATGCATTGTTAAGCAAACCTTAAGATATTATTAATCATGGTAAAAAATAAGGGGATTACAAGACAAAATAAAAAAACAGAGTGCTTTTCTACCTATCTAGGTCAGACAGGAAGAAAAGTCAAACAAAGATTAAAAGAGCATTTCTGAAAATCTCAAAAAATTGAATTTTTAACTCATTTACAAGCTAGTGGCCAAGAAAATGCTTCCTATTGCATCGTGAAAACCTAAATACCCTAGAAATGTCAGAAATTAAAATTGAAAAACAGTAAAACAATGAATGTCTAAATCTACATACTGACGTGTTAGATTCAGACTTTATTGGACTTTCAGTCTATTACCACTTATCAATATTCTCGGACTCCTGGCCTTTCCGTCCTAACCTCCTCAGTCCATTACTAGACACTCGTCTGAAAGGTAGGTCTCTTTATATATATTTCCTTCTTCATCCTTACATTCACTATTCTCATGAATTTTGATAATTATCTGGCTGCAGTGATAATTTTATTTTATAACATACATATTAGATTACAAAACATATATTTTAATTTAATCTTAATGACATAAATAATTAATTTATTCAAAAAATGATAGAACTAAATTGTATCTTGATTTTATTATTACTTATTAATTTGTTTTTAATTAATTATGATAAAATTATATTTATAAATTTTGTATAAATGTTAAACATTTAGGCTTTTGAGACTTTTAAATATTCTTTTGTATGTTGTTCATAGATTCCTGTGCTCTTAAGATGAGACATTGAATATCGTAAGTGCTGAGCTTTATTTAAATATAATTCTTATCAAGCTTTGCCCCAGTTCATTGAAAAAAAATAAATTATGAAATTTATATGTACTNTTTTATTATATTTCATAATAAATCATTATTTATAATTTTATATGAATAAATTATTTGTTTTTTCCTCCAAATATCAGAACATGTCATTCATGATCTTTTAAGCATTAGTTTCACTATAATTTTCCAGATTTAAGACTTTTATAACTCATACCACCCCTGCCTCAAATTTACTATTTTTTAAAAGTACTATTTCTTATTGATAATTATTTCCTGAACAATATATACAATAAGTAATTTTCCGATTATTAACAATGGTTTTCTAGCTAATTCATCTCAATTCTATTATCTTGATATTAATAACAAAATAGTGAACAGTACATTCAAATATACTGTATTAAAACAGTTAACAGTATACATTACACCAAAGCTAATGACGCCATGGCAGGCTCACTGACATTTAAACATATATATTACATCTCTTCTCACCTAAGCTTACATGAATTCACATATTCTATATAAATATAGACTAACACAGGCGCTTTCAGGATAAGCCCTATCACCAGCCTCTGTGCAGAGGCAAGTGTTCCACCACTCCTTATACGGCGACAACAACTCTTCTCTTCCTACTTATCAAAATTTGTATTTAAACCCCCAAACCCGGCTTACAATTACTTATTCGATCCTAAGCACGTTCAGCTGTACAGTGAAAAACCTCATCATCCTGCTCCACTTGGTATATGCCAGAGGAACGTAATTATATCGGTACCTGAGGTTAATCTCCAATATACTGAAGTTGATGAGCCACCGTGGAAGCGAATAGTACCGATGATTGATCTCCGCCTCAAGTCAATAAAGAAAACTTGCCCAAAGAATATAATATGCCATAAAGCTAATGAAATAATCCGCTCATATAGACAAGTAATTTACACTGATGGTTCGAAGAAAGAAGACAGCGTTGGCATATCAGTAGTTTGCAATACCACCACCACAAAATAAAAGCTCCTATCATTAGCTTCAAATTACACAGCAAAAATGCAAGCAATTTCATCAGCACTGTGTTACATCATCTCATCCAATGGAAAGGATTTCATAATATGTACTGACTCACTCTCAAGCTTACAAAGAATAAAGAACGTCAGTAAGCCAACTCCCCTGGTTTTGAAAATAACTCACTTCCTCAAAATTGTAGATTTACTAGGGAAAACCGTTAACTTTCTCTGGCTTCCCTCAGATGTTTGAATTCCAGGAAACGAAAAGGCAGACAAAGCTGCAAAGGAAGCAGCCGGTATGTTCGAACCTCCTCTAAGTATCCTCGAACCAGATGACCTTAAAAACTGGCTAAGGAAAATGGCACTCCAAGATAGGGAAAATGCATGGATGCTAGAACCAGCACACAACAAACTGCGGAGCATAAAAAACACCACAAAAGAATGGAACACTTCTATCCGTGGGAATAGAAGAGAAGAGGTAATACTGACCCGTATGCGGATAGGTCACACGAACCTTACTCATATACACCTAATTAACAAAGATCTGCCGCCTAAGTGTAATACCTGCCAAGTTCACCTAACAATCCAGCACATCATAGAGGTTTGCCCAGTTTATCAGAATTACTTCACTAGGGAAGGCATTGGAAGAAATATGGCGGAGTGCCTTGGGAACAACCCCTCTACAGTGGATGGGCTGTTAAACTTTCTTAAAAAAGCAGGTATAGCCTGGAAAATCTAAATTAAAGAATGAGATATTATTTATTATTTTAGTTAATAATAATTTATTTATTATAATTTATTAAATCATTAATTTAGGTTGTTATAGTGGTCGAAATAATCCTGATTCCTGTATTTTATTAACTGATTTATAGTGGACATATTAGGGGGTGTTTATAGGGCGTAATAACCTAGAAGTTGATTGCCCTTCAATCTACTACTACTACTACTACTACTACTAGACTAACACATAGAATACAAATGAAGAAAAATATGAATACAATAAAAAGAGAACTTCAAAAACGCATAAAAACAAATATCTGTAGACACAAAAGATAAAAGACTATTTGGAAAGTTTTTAATTTTTATAAAATATTGCCATTGAAAACTAATCGGAAATTCTGTCCTTCTTGTACTAGTTCGCCCTCATTAGAGACTATTAGACCGAAATAATTCAAATGTTCAGAATCAGATGAATAAGGGTAATTGTAGTGATTTATATTTACTTAAATATGTAAGCGATGCGTCCTTCCTGAAATCTAAGGCTATTTACTCCGTATAATTAAAACAATTATTTACTATAAGGTTTTTTTTTTTCAGCCACATGTATTGCCCGGATAAATTTTATGAAATAACGTCAAATCATGAGCCATGTTTCACTGAACTTTCATTATAAATTATACAATACAACAATTCTTAATAAGAAACAAATGCAAATTTTTGCATAATTGTTTATTTTTTTTAGATGTTTATAGATATGCGAAAAGTATTACTTTTGAACTTTGCTCTAGAAAACCAAATGTTTCTGTTTTTAGCAGATTCAATAATTTTATATTTATACTTCATGCTTGAATAAAAACACCCCCTCCAAAAGTCTCTATCATGTGAAAAAGATCTGATCATAGCGAGTTTGTATACAATTTATATACAATATAAACAATTTATCATACATAAGAGTTGAAGTTTTGTTTATGAGTGTTAGTCTCCCTTTCAATAACATAGGGACATGGAGGGAGGGGCTATCTACAAATTGCCATTCAATTTTTAAAATTCATGGCTCAGGGCATAGCTTTTATTCCTCGATGAATGATTGCCCAGAGCGGGATTCGAACCCGCAGCGCCAGGACCCGAATTGATCCCGTGAGATACCCTGGCGCTCATCAGAGATTTGTGTTTGTGCAACAAGCATATACCACCAAATAGTCCAAATTCTGGACCAAATGTCCAGAACACAGATCAGGTATATATCTGTCACAGGAGTTTATCGGTACCAAATTGACCTATAAAGCTCATATGAATTTATATACATTTTCGGAACGGATAGAAACAAAATGATAAATATTATCGAAGCTGACGAAATCCCCTCTACGGCTTATGCCGGGCAGACATTAATTTATATTCGTTTTTCGGATTATAAAAATCTTAATACAAAATTCTTGGGGAGTGACAGTGTAGATATTTTAATTTTTCAGTTCAGGTCCGTTAAATAAAATGTATGAACCTTCTGTTTTTTCTGTACACACCTTCTCTTTCATTCGTTACCTTATAAGAGTTAGGTTCATCGGATTTATTATTTATTTATTATTTCACTTTATTATTATAGCAGGATACCATTTTTCATTTCTAGAAATATTTGTAATACATACTCTATCACATTTATTTAATGGCCTTAATGTCTTTGCTCTCCTATCATATCAATATTTTTAATATTCAGTTTTTACACTCCTCTTTGATAATAAGATAGTGTCATGGTTAGTGGTTTGCAAAATGTCAGCTTGCAGAGTATTTTACCTCTTGGTATTTTGTTTTGAAAAAATTAAAATGACGACAATGAGACCTTGCAATATTGACATAAGCAATACTAGATATCAACATTAGATTCTTGAAATTCTTTGTTATTGACGGGCATATTGTTATTGTTACGAACAACAATTTTGGGTATTCCCGATCTATAAGAAATACTTTTAGGTTTGTCAATGAGAACTTTTTCAGTTTTATTGGTTATAGAGAACAACTCGATCCTATTTGAATGCTACGAATAATACATAGTCTAAATTATAAAATCCAAAAATATCTCTACCAATCCTTTGCCACGGTCTCTCAAGTCTTGGAAAAGGAATCAAAAGTCCTCAGAGAAGAGTCCAGGTTACACTTCCTTCCGAAGAGCAGGAGGAGACTGGCTTGGGGTAGATCGAGGGGCAGAAATAGGCCATTGCATTTACTCTCAAATTGGTTGTAGAAAGTCACCTGGCCACTTTCTTATTGAGGCCCCAGCGAGCGTATTCGGCAGGTTCGTGGGGAATGAGACGCTCCTGGAGGTTGGTATTGATATTGAAAACTCAGGAGGGAATATTACCAGACACAAAAGGTATATGAAGTTAAGTGAGGATGGTTTTATTGGACTCGTAGGAAGGAGCAATTAAGATGGTGTGAAGGATGTTGGATTGATTGGATCTTCTGGAAACGCCTGACGACCTCTGGCTTCTCTGAGAACCACATGTCGAGCCGAAGATAAAATCAGTTTTATTTTATATTATTCTCTTCAGAAATCTGCAAAGTTTTCCAAATCGCGTGTTCAGTTCTTGTTTGTAGGTGGATCTTTCAGGTAGTTTTGAGCCGAGGTGTAATCCATGATAGTGAACTGTCGGAAAGGAAGGGAGAAGTAATATGGAATCTTACGGTCATGTCCTATTTATCATTATTCTTAACTCTCATTCCTTCCACGCCCACTACAAAACTATCAATCTTAATTTACCATGGCTAGGTATTTGCCTAATGAAAGCAGATGCTTACCCCGTCCAATTATAAAAACTGGCAACACGTTCTCCAGTGTCAACACCCAATTAACATATAAGAGCCAATCCACATCAACATGCTCATCAAAAAATTTTGAATACCTGCTTCAATGCAATTTTTGTCCTGCGTTTTGCCTAGGAATATATTCGACGCCCCTAAGTCTCAGAACTACTAACCAGAGAGCATCCTGTTCAGAACCACAGTCCCCTCTTACCATAGAAGGCATGATATGAATCATTCAATGACGTTTTCCAAGTTCAAGTTGATTGAACAACATCCCGACACGGCTTCAGATTTGCAACTGAAGAGTGCGCCTATATCCACATTCTCAAAGCCACTTGGCATCAATTGCCAACAATAAGAGGATTAGGGGAAACCCAATCGCTCTTCCCTTCCTTTGAGTTCCTTCCGCTACTTAACACCCCACTGTCTAGTCTATCTTCAATCCTCACTGACGAA
This sequence comes from Oncopeltus fasciatus, assembly GCA_000696205.2. Classification (NCBI taxonomy): domain Eukaryota; kingdom Metazoa; phylum Arthropoda; class Insecta; order Hemiptera; family Lygaeidae; genus Oncopeltus; species Oncopeltus fasciatus. Next base: position 174,493 of record KZ806869.1, read on the forward strand.
GGGAGAGAGATCCCCGAAAATTTTACTCCTTGTGATTTATATATTTACATATATATATGTTTTAGTCTTCTTTTGGAAGTGGAAGTCTTGGCATGGTATCAACTTGAACAGCCCATTTCCTTGTGAGCGTTTTGCTAAAATGAAAATCGCAGAAAAGCATTTTCCTCTCTCAAATGATATATGAATTTAGTGTTTGATTGTGAAAAGTTCATATCTCATGTGTGCAGAGAAGAGAGAATAGTGGGGAGAGATATCTGTCAGTGGTCGGCTGAAGGCCTTGTGATTGGTGTTGTCATTTTGTTGTTTGTGCGTTAGTCATTTGTGCATCGCGGGAAATTGTGCATTCAATGTTCCTCGAAGGATGCATGGCTAAGGTGAACTTCTGATCCTTTATAAATTGAAATCTGTCATTCCTTTAGAACCATTTTTTAGAAGCGAAATTTCTTGAATCTCATAATAGATATTTTAGATCTCTCTACTTTAATCAATTAATTTTAGCTAATTATTCAGAAGAGAGGTTTTTTTTTTTTTTTTTTCAGTAAATGAAATAAAAATGGACAGGATATTATCAACTTTAATTCCATCGCTTGTAGAGAGTGGAAATTTTGGACCTGGTAAATTTAAGTCTATTTCATATGACGAATCAGATATTGCATTCCAATTCGCCTCAACAATATCCAAGTTGAAAATTGATGTTATTCTTGATTCTGGGGAGATCAAATCGATTCCCATTGTCATAAAACTTCAAATGAAAGATTTCGCTTCGAGAGAAGCTAGAGATTCAGGCGTTATGTTCCAGAATGAAGTTGCCATGTATACTGAAATCCTGCCTTTTTTGAACAAGAAAAATTGTCTAGCGTACCCCAAAGTGTACTATGGATTCGCTTCAGGAGGAAGGGACTTCACTAAAGATATTCTGGTACTTGAGAATGTAGAACGCGCAGGTTATAGAATAAGTCCTATCAAACTATATTTTGATTTTGAACACATCACGGTAGGATTGAAAAAAACTAGCTGAATTGCACGTGTGGTCTTTTCTTGCTAAATTCGAAGACGAAGAGTCTTTTTTAAATTTAAGTAGTAAATTGAAAGAATGTGCCACGAAAAATTCAGGCGATTTTGATTTTGATATGTTTTTGTATGAAGCTATGAAAAGAGGTATGGATCCATTTATAGAGAAAGGAATAGAGGCGGAATTGTTGACTAAATTCTTAGAAACTGTCAGACCTACGATGCGTTTTGTGAGAATACTATGTTCAGCAGAGGAACCATTCGGCGTGGTGATACATGGTGATTATTGCAAGAACAACATGTTCTTCAAGTACGACTCTGACAACAAACCCGTGGAAGCCATGTACTTCGATCTCCAGCACTCCAAGTATGGCAGTCCAGTGATTGACCTCTCTTTCTTCTTGTACCTCCATACGTCGGTGGAAATGCGCGAAACTCATTGGGACGACTTCCTCCAGTTCTACTGGACGATGGTAAGAGCTTCCATCCCCAAAGAGGTGCCCCTACCGACCTTCCAGGAGTTCCTCGACCACTTTGCCTCCAGAGCTGTCTTCGGCTACGTCCCCTGCTCATTTTTCCTTCCCCACATGATCGGTGAATGTCAAATTTCCATAGAGCTTTTCATTGAAACTCCTTTTCCCCAGCTCGTTGATACTCTCCTGAATAACGGAGGTGAAGAAGGTCATCAAAGTGTTCGAAATGTTGTTGCACATTTGCTTGAAAAGAAATATATCCACAAATATATGCAATACTATGAAAAAATTAAAGATATTTTTTAAAATATCGAAACAAAATATTCACTCCTACACATCTTATAAAATCTATAAGTGTAACCGAAACTCATTTATACACTCATCTTATTGAATCACTTTGGAAACT
>KZ806869.1:232804-243078 GCA_000696205.2 Oncopeltus fasciatus
AAAAACGAATTAATTGCTTATCCCCCCCCCCTCTCGTTTACTTCTAGGGTATTTAAGAAGCTTAATGGTCTTACTTTTTACACTCATAGTTCTCTTTTGCATGGATGACAAAATTCGCCAATTGCTGTTATTTATATTCCTCTGTAATGAAACATGGGAAATCTGTTTGGATTATGCAACAACTACATGGCAGATGTTTTCTTTATGTGTTATCTCATACAGAAAGAAACCATATATTCAATATGTTGTAATGGAAAGTGTTTCAGAAGACAGTGACAATCAAAACCTGTCAGAAACCTGGCTTAGTTGTGTACAGGAACTGTTGAAGAGAAAATGTTTTAAAGAATTTATACAAAACACAAATTGACTCAAATGCCCCAATCTTCCTAGCATTCATTTCTAATTTTAAAAACCATTCATACATAGGATGACTTTGAACATATGTGTGATTCATTATTTTTTTATAACGGATAATAATAATCTAATGTATTATAGTTTTATAAGATCAGGATGAAATAGGAAACAAGCTATTTAATCAGATAAAGATTTTATTTACAATGAAAAATAACTTAAGTAAAATAAAAAGGGAAATGCATGTAATGCAAGAAAAAGTATTTCTTTAGAATTATAAAAATGAGTATAAATAATTAAAAAGTGAGGCAAATTAAATTAAATCTTCCCAGAATTTCTATTCACAGCTACAATGATTAAAAAAAAAAACTTTGGTATACATATAAAACTAATATTTGAGTCAAAAAATCTGGGAAATAAGAAATGCTAGATTATAAAGTATTTTAACAATCTTCAATGAGCAAAATATAAACAGTGCACTGCCTCTACATGTAACATACAATTTCCAATCCCTAACAAAGATTTTTTAATTCACATAATTGCTTATGTAAAAAAAAAACCCTGAAAACAATGAATCAATGAATAAAATAAAAATTACACACCGAAATGATTATTCAAAGGCACATGACATCATTGTTTTACTATACAGAAGAAAATACCCTTTTAAAAATAAATATTTCAATTTAACAGAAGATCATAAACAAATATTTTTAAATACAATTACTTTTCACATAAAAGAATAAATATACATCAGAAAAAATGATCAAATTAGAAGAAAGAAAGATAGGAACACTAATCAGTCATCATACCAAATGTAACAGAGGAAAATTTAATACAGTTCAACCTCAATATAATAAACAAGCCTTATATATGAAGATTACAATATTAAAAAACATAAACAAAAAAAAATCAGTCAACAAATCATTTAAAATAAGTTGCAGATATGTAAAGCTCAGTTACATAAAATTTTATTAAGATTAAAAGTTAACTAAGATAAAAATAAATACCTCTAGAAAGGAATGATATGTCCTCTTTAAGTAACCTCAGAGGCTTGTTTTCTGAGATTGCACTGTGATCAAAAAGGCATAAAAGAAAACATACTTAAAAATATACAATAACAATATTAAAAACTATCAACACCATAGTAAAATATTAAAGCACCAAATTGCAGTCGGCTTGACTGAGTGTACATTTTTAATTAAATAATATTTAGTGCTTAACATTTTTTCAGTTAACAGTGCAATTTCATTTGTTTTTCAAAACTATCATACATATACATACATATGTGATATACAGGATGTAACTAAATGTTTAAAAAAACATCAAACAAGATCAAACATTTGAGGAGCGTACCACCACCGGCTTGTTACCAATTTAAGGAACTAAACCATTAAGCATTTTTTAAATAAAATTGTATCTGTCCAAAAGCAATAATTAAAAAAAAAAAAAAATCTTGAAGAGACCAGGTGCAGAGAACCCACATGTTACTTGTTCAAGAAAGAAAAAAAATAACTTCCTCCCACTAAAAGTTGTTCACAAAAACTTCATTAATTTAGAAAAAATAAACATTGCTTGTTACTCTAATAGAGCACTTTGATCCATGAACTCATCTATAGAATTCAAGAATCTCCCAGTCCCTAATACCCTGATACAATCTGTTTACCCACACTACGAGACTCAAGGTGCCTGAAGTTAAGATCATAAACCTTGAATGACCTCAATGCTAATGAATAAAGATTGTATGAAGCTGAAGTTCTAAAAAAAAAAAAAAAAACCCAAACCCTTAATAATTTTAACTTTGTTCTAGTTCAAAAGAAAATTTTCTTAAGACTTTTTTGAAAAATAATAGGTTCTAAAACTTCTTATGAACACCTACTTTTTGGGATTCTATGGTTGCCCTTCAGAAATAATGTATCAAATTAAAATTAAAACAAGCAAGCAAATTAAAACACAGATCAGATAGGTTCAAAGCATTTCATGCCCCCATTTTAAACTGTGGTTAAATGACAAAACAAATAAAAAGGCTATATAAAGGTAATTCGAGTTAATTACTCGACAAAAACATATTAAGATGTGTCAATTTGGTGACATTTATCTCCATTAAAAAAATATATATGTTAGATTCTTTTTAAACATTACTGTGTCACAACCTGTATATGAATTTATAAAAAAAATATCACTTTCCACTATTATAGTCTTACATCTTAAATTATTATCCATTATACAATAAGACTATAAATTTTTAAAATNTTTCGGCTTACATTGTAAGCCATCTTCAGGGCTGTAGAAATACAATGTCATGAGAATACAGTAATATTTGAAATTAGTATAATAGAGAATTATAATATAATGTGATATCAAGAGTATGAATGTAGAACAATCTATCAAAGTGATATGTAGAGCTATGTAAGACAATTAAAAGTTTATGAAAACAATTTGAAAAAGAACCAATTTGAAAAAAAAAAAAAAAAAAAAAATTTGGATCTACCTTGACCGAAGTCCAACTAAAATCATCTTAGAATAATATCTACGGTCAACAAACTCTCATTTTGAACAAGTATCAATATTTCCTCTTTATCTAGCTTTAAATAGCTAAGATCAGAATAAGTTGACTTTTCCTGCCAGCCGTTTCAGCAAATGTTCTGCCTGATATCGGAGCTGGTTCTCACATCTCCAGATGAGCTATCATGCATGACATTGGTCAAAGCTGTGCCTATACTAGCAGTCCATGACTCAATGATCTATGACTTTTTTTCAATTAAGTTATCACTAATTTCACTAAAATAAGCACTTCAGATGATGAGGTTTCTTCAGATAAGATCTCCGGAGACCAGCTAAAGGCTGTAAAATATAATCTAATCCACATCTCTTTACTCATCTCTATACAGCCTTCTACAAAACATTTTTAGAGACTTTCCTGCAGTTAATTGTTAGAAAATTTTGTTGATCCAAGCTCTTTTAATCTTGAGCCTCCAAAAAGAATAACAAGCAAAAATAAAAAATAAGACTAAGATTTAATTAACCCTCAACCAAATCCACAAACATTTATATAAAGAATCCCTACATCTATATCCACTTCTGTCTAGGGCTTTCAGATAAGATAGGATGATAATCTTTTATCAACTAGGTCTATCTTATCTTTGATCCTCATGGAATGAGTTCACCTCACATTGGGAAAAAAAATGCATGTGAAAATCCTAACTTATCATCCTATTTGTTTCTGAAGTAAAACACAATCCTCCTTTCTCTCTCTCTCTCTCTCTCTCTCTCTCTCTATATCTCTCTCTCTCTCTCTCTCTCTCTCTCTCTCTCTCTCTNTATATATATATTATTCTAATTAGAAAAGTATTACAAAAAAAATTGAAGGCATATATTTCTCTGTAGATACCACTCATATTCAACACTCATTATACACAGTATACACACTATTATCACTATCTGTGAATTAAAGGCAAACATATCACTCTTATTACAAATTGAATTCTCAGTAATGCTTCATTAGAATCTTTTTTCTTTACAAAAGAAAGTGTGTACAGAGCACTCTGTAAGGTAACTCATGACCCTCTGAGTATAAAAAAATATATATTTGCATTTTGTGAAGTCATTAAAATCTAATAAATAGGCAGTCTTTAAAGAAAAGGCACATCATGGTGGGCCAGGAGCTGGTTCTCTGAATACAGAAATGGAAGGTTTCTCTATAGGCAGGGAGGGAGTAACATGAGCAGTTCCACTTTGTTTCTCTATAGTTATACCAGAACGATTCAAGGTAATTGCAGCACCGCCCTGTGGTACATGTGTAACAGTGAGTGCACTAGGGAGTTTGGGAAGGATAGGCTTGAGTGGCTTCGAGACATGGACAGGAGTCTGATGGATCTGGTGGTAATATGGAGGAGGAGGAGTCACTCCTTTATTTCGGATTTTAAGGAGTGGAGGAGGCCTCTGATGAGGAGATGAAGCCGGCGGATAGTGGCGTGGAGCATATGGTGAAACATATACAGGCATTTGGAACCTCTGAATGGGCAAAGGTACATGTTGCCTAGGAGTAGGGGGCACCATTCGAACCAAAGACTTAGCTCTGTCCAAGGGTGTCATAGGCTTCTTGTCCATTTGGACAATGGGGGTAGAAGTAGACCTTTTCTGTACCATAGATATAGGAGTCACTTCTATTTCTCCTGTGTTGGTAATGAGAGGGAACTTTTCACTGCTGCTAACTGATGGTGTAGAAGTATTGGAAACAGGGGCAGGAGAAGGTTGCTTATTGATATCACAAGAACTTCCTTCAAAAGATTTAATTCTATTTTTTACACCATTTAAGTACTTAGCAACCCTCTCATCAGTATTTGGGGCCAAAACTAAATGCCCAGCTCTCCAGTATTTCTCCAGCATTACTAAATGCCTCAGAAATGATGATTGGTTTCCATAAGGTCTTTGTAGATCCTGCCATAATACTTTTGTTCTTTTGTCAAACTGAATATTAGCAACACAACGTTCCCAACTTTCATCGGGCACAGATGATCTCTCAAATTCCAAACTTGCCTGTAGTCCGACATCTGAGTAAGGTAGCCTCTCTTCACGTCCACCCTGACCAATATTCAGGTTGCTAAGTCGCCCAATGTTCACATTACCAAATTTAACCTGAGAAATAATAACAAATTAGTAAATTAAGTAATTGGTTTAAGCTACTAATTTTAATGAATGCTTTATATATCTATGAGCATTCTGAATAAAAATAAAACAAATTATAAAATGATAAATAGATCAATATTTTAGATATATCTTCCCCTACTTAAAAACACTAAATCCTGGGTATTATTAAGTTTACATTTAAAAAAAATAGAATATGAATGGAGGATTTATAGAAAGATCAATATAAGTAACAAAAATTAATGTTATGATAAAATCTTGTCCTAATAATGATGGACAATACCATGATAGGTAAAAAATGTAATGCCCTAATGTTTATGTTTTAAAACATTTTTACACAAAACTTATATTTAAGAGATTAAAAAAAAAAAAAGTAATTTTGAAGATTGAATGTTCTCCAACCTTGCTTCACACAATTTTGAAGCTAGACCTTAGCTAAGCACCCCCCTTCCCCACGCCAATCTAGAGATAGCATTAACTTTTTTTTTTTTTAAGCGAGACCAAGATTTTCAGGCCAATTATAACAAGTTTATTTTCTATTAAGAAAATAAAATAAAGACCAGTCCAGTTACAGGTCAAATAAATCCACGGAGAAATATGAAAACAGATGGGGAATCCTGCAATTTATTGGTTCATTACATGCAGGGTCTATCAGGGTAACCATGCCCATTTAAGCTACTACATACACAGTACATTTTTAATAGTAGACGTTTTTTGTATGGGTTCGGTCAAGGTTATTAAAAAAATACAATTTAAAAAATGTATATTTTTAAATTATCTGCCGACCTTACGGCTTAGATTGTAAGCCATCTGAGTCATGAACATGCACATGTGATCCAGGAGATAACGACATCCCCTCTTGCCTTCACGATAGCTCTGAAGAAAGCTTTCGATGTAAGCCAAAAGTCTGCAGATAATTAAAAAATAAACATTTTTTAAATTGTATTTTTTGGATCAACCTTAACCGAACCTCAACAAAAAGCATCTACAAAAAGGTAAAAAAAAAGCATAATAACCTAAATGTTGATCACCTAACAAACTCAAATCTATCTATCTACAGTAAAAAAAACTATTTACTAGGTTTTAAGAACAGTAAGCTAAAAAAAATTATCCCTATTAAAGAAGAAATTGATTTCAACGATGGAGGCTAGAAGTATGAAAAGCTGCACATGACATATTTTTTAAGTTAATAATTTTCATACTTCTTTTACTATTGAGAAATTTACCAACTGCTTCGACTATAATTTAATTCTTTGAGTATAGGAGTTGTTATTATATTATATTAATATATTATCTTATCTCACAAAATGAATGAGTAGGAAAACTCACAAAAAATGACTCTAACATATTAATAATTAAAAAGTGTTCTCATAATGCAAGAATAACAGGTTTCCTTAAAAATTTAAGACTTATTCTTCATGTTATAAAGATGATTATTACACTTCATTCTGGTAGTTCTTATGGCCAAATCAGGGCTGATTGCCTAAAACTACCAATAAAAATGTCAGTTCCCAAAAAATAAACTTAAATTGCACTAGAAGGAACTCAACATAATTTTAATTTGTAATTTCAAGCACCAATATGTGAGTTCAAAAAGGTGATTTGTGCACTGAACAGCTGAGTCCTTTTGTTAAAGCTAGCAAGAAATATCATACTTATTATGAAACTTTTAATAACCAAAACCTTGAAGTTATTTTAAAATAAGCTAAAAAATGAAATTACCTGAATTCTCGCTTGCTGTTCACTCTGGTCGCCTAGAAGAGTAGCAAGGTTACTCAGAGCCATTGCACTTTCATCAGACTTACTTGATGCTGAAGTCCCATTGCTGTTCAAATTAGCATCTGATGAGATCTTTTTAACATAAGAAGATTTTTTCTTTTCATCTTTTAATGGTGGCTCATCTTCTGAATCACTCACAGGTATTTCAAATGACGTTAAGATTCTGCAAAATAGGTTTCACTGATAAGAAATAAATGAATAATATTTTATTTGATGGAGAGGAGAGAGTGAATAAAAGCTTTGTTTCATTGGGTAGCAACCACACATACAGATTAATAAACAAACTACATTATCAGAATATATATATTTTACCCATAAATGTAATACATTCATATAAGAAAGAAGCATTACATTGAATTTTTTTTTTTTTTAAGTTTTAATGCATCACTGTGATGCAATAACAGCAACCCATTATTATAAAATATTGTTTAAATTTAATTTTCTTAGAAGTATCCAGTAGAAAACGACCCTGAAAAGGATACTAAGTTTTTTTATCACCTACTTAGTTGGATCTGCTCTCTATGCTGTTTAATAATAAACTGCTCATTAAGCTGTAAATATCTTCAATAAATGGAGTAACAAACTAAGGATAACAATTTATTTATATGTTGATCTAAACTTCAGCAATTATTAACAGAATTGGTTCTATTACTCATTTGATGAGGGGCCACATATATTTAAAGATTATACAAACCTCTTTAATGTAACTTACATGTATTATTTAACCCTCCAATATCTAAGAAATCCAATCCTTTCAGTCTTAAGTTCTCAGAACTATTATAATGATCCTTATTATATATCAAACTCCACCCTCAACAATGACCAAAATTACATGATAACAAGAAAAAATATTTAATATCGTCCCATTTCAATAAATTTTGTCATAAACCCACACATCTCAGCTAATGCACTATCTTCCTAAACCTATACTGATAATTTTGCATGTTAGCACTAATGGAGATGGCCTCGTGATTCACTACATCAGAGTAAATAAGTTGATTTTTTTAATTAATAATTTTAATTTTTTTCTTTTAAATTTCATTCTGTTTTATTCATTTAATCTTTTATTTATTTATTGAGCTGCAGCACTGGCTGTCCTCTCCCCATGCTACTGAATATATCATTCCAATAGAAAAACACAGTAAGCTATTCACGAAATTGATTATTGTTTACAGAATTCCAGATTTATTAATAAACTGAAAAGAAAACTGGTAATAGTTGTATTAAACTGTATAACATACAGTGATCCTAAGCTGAATAAATGGAAAAATATATTTGGATAATAAAATCAAAGATTATTAAATGAAGCTTATATATTTGATAAGTTCTATCATAGTTTCATCTGTTTAGCTCAGATAACTAATTTTTCCAAAGGCAACTTTTTGTGCAGAAATGATATAATTCACAGCACTCTTTGATTCAATGGGTGCTTAATTATGTTAAAAAATTGAACTCCATGTTAACTATATATAATCAAAATAGGTGCACTAAGACCATTATCATTAGAACAGTTTTATTAAAGCACTCTCATAGCACAAGCAAGGCTTCAGAGAATGAAGTGTTTTAAGAATTGTATAGTTGGGGAACTTAACCTTAAGAAAGTTAGGAATGTAAAATTGAGTTGCACATTCAAGTTTTACTATTAATAGATAGCAAATGAAAATTCAGAAGTAAGCAAATGATAATGATAAACAGATAGTAGGGTACTTACTTTCTCCTATAGTCTCTGTAAAATATCTGCCCACTAGAGGGAATAGATCCTGGATCCGAATATTTCAGTCTAAGATTGCTGTAGTAACGACAAAGCTTACAAAGAAAATGCTTGTCGGAGAGTCGGGCTGGAATTCCATCTTCTGCCAACATTAAATTCAATTTATCTGTCTCAGAACCAAGGGAGAACAGATGATTACGGTTTAATCGCTTCCGGCATATACCACACACAGTGAAATAGTCCACCTGAAATAAAAACGAATTAATTGCTTATACCTACAAAAAAGAAAAATAGTCCTACTGTCTAAAGATAGACCTACATTTAAACCAATTAGCACACCTCAGTCCCTTGTAACTTGCACTGCTTACAAGGTGTAACTGTTTGAGGGAATAAGTCTCAATATATATATATATATATATATTACTAAAACAATTTTAATCAAACTAAGGAAAATCCTAAATTTCCCTCAAACAAGCTTGCTAATGTTGATTTTTATTGAAGAAAACTGAATATTATTCACAATTAAAATATTTAAAAAAAAAAAAAAGTTGCACTTTCCACTGGATAAGCCCCACTCCTATCTATTTCCAGATTTTTAAACATTTGGATGTTCACACTTATCCAATTTCAAATCATAAAATTTAATTGGAAACAAACAAAACTCGAGCGTGAAAGATTTTAGGCAGTCAAAGCATTTTAAAACTTCCAATACTTGAATAAAATTTGTCATAAGGATAGCATCAATAGCGACATTCCTCTGAAATTTGATTTAAAAAAAAAAAATGTATTTAATGAACTTGACAAAAAAGTAGCACTTACCCAGTAATGATGCTGAGCACAAAGAGGGACATACATAGCTCCTGGCTTGTCAAGATCTATGTCCAGCTGAAAAAAAAANTATTTATAATTAAAAATATTAAATTCTTGATCAATAAAAAAGTGATCAGTGAGAGAATTATATGTATTTAGTAGATTATTTTTACTTGACTAAAACAGGGCAGGTTAACCTGATAAGAAGATTCAAAATGGCTTTAAATACTTAAAAGAATTCAAAGTAAAATCAATTACAAATTTACAAATAATACTTAACAAAATCCCGTGAACATTTGCAGGATGATTTTATTAGATATTGTGCAAACAACAATGCACCAAAATACCATGCAATGCTCTAGGTGTAAACGTGATTCAAATAACTGAATGTCTGTATGAAATAAATAAAAAAATCATTCAGTAACAAAATTATTTTAAATTTAAAAGACATTTTTCTCAAGAAAATATGGATTCTGAATGCAAACAAGACAAACATTTTCTACTAAAACAAATAAACACATTTTGAAAATAAAAAGTAAAGATTTTTAACAATGAATTAAGTATACTAAAATAACTGAGAATATCAAGTGACTACATACAATAGTCTAGTCAATAAGTCTTTATTAAAGAATACATAAGGTGCAAAAAATTGAAAACCTGTGTTTATAACAGATTCATTTGCATTGAGCTAATTTATATTAATTAGTTTTATATAATGATATTAATTATTGTTATACAATTATTAAAAAATTAAACTATAATTTAAATTAATTTCAATTAAATATCCTTAATAAAGTTCATCATGTCTTAAAGCTATGTTCCAAATTGTAACCACATCTGAAATTATATGTGTAATTTGAAAATTTTATTCACTTAGAGGGAGTATAATTCTTTACTCCTGGGATCGAATCCTTTGGAAAATATAATCTTAATTAGATTTTTTCCCTTATAGAAGTATTAAAATAAAATAAGAATTATT
>KZ806869.1:244276-265162 GCA_000696205.2 Oncopeltus fasciatus
AATTAATGAAATAATATATATTTCTTCAATGAAATAATATTTTATGTAATTTAAAAATTGTTTTTAAGTGTTTTGCTTCAAATTGATAAAATCTTAGGTGAGCAAATATGAATGTTTCTTGTGAGGAAATTAGTACCCTTATTATTTAAGATAAATTTATTTTCCATGCAAATGATATCACACAAAAATAATCATACTGTAATTATCTTTCCATAAAGCATAACTTTATTAAATACATGACATGAAGAACAGAAATTGATTGGCAACGTTATTCAAAATAAAACATAATTCATTGAGAGAGTTGGGTATAAACCATGAGAGTTTAAATTACAATAATAAAATAAAAATTTTCTAGCCTATTAGGGATTACTTAATAATACACACACATAAATGAACATTGTGAGAAATATAAATCTGAATATGAAAATATTTGAATTTAGATTGTTTTTTGTAAGAAAATATCTAGAACATAAAAATAATTTTAATGTTTACAAAAAATCTTTAAAAAAAACTTTCATCATATGTTGCACATGAGTGAGTTATCTACTAGGTTCTCTAATAGGTTAATTAGTTATCTAATAGGATTACTTTATAACAGCTATTAGAGTTGTTAATTTAATAGAGTCATAGTACAGTTTTCCCCATTATATTAAAGTTAAATGTTAAATTTTATAAATATTATTTATTTTGTGGTCTTTAATCCCACGTAAATTTAGATAATTTTTAGTGCAAGGGAACAGAATAAAAAATCTAACTGAGGATTTGTAAATTTTTATGAACAAATTATATCATTTGATCAAATGTAGATAATTTTATTCTGAAACTTATTAATTAACTAAATCTAAAACTTTAATTTTCATTTATTCATTTTTTTTTTTTTTTTAATTTCGGCACTTAAATATTCAGAGAATTTTTTACTCAAAATTAGATTGTATAATTAATTTAAATATATGTTACTAACAATTTTAGTGGAAGGGAACAGAATAAAAAATATAACTGTCCCAGCCAAGACTCGAACCTGGATCTCCAGATCTGCCGGAAAGCTGGAGATCCAGGTTCGAGTCCTGGCTGGGACAGTTCAATTTTTTATTCTGTTCTCTTGCAGTTACTAACATTAAATCATCTAATAACAAATGATCTGAAGCTTGGAAAAAATAAAATAAAATTCAAATTAGCCACTTGAAGTATAACACTCCCACTGAAGTACCAAATTTACATTTAATTTTAATTGTATATCTTAATGTATGATTCACAGTTATCTGATGAAAAACTGTGGAAAATATATATATATTTTTATGTATCCTGAAGTATCCTGCTCTGATTTCTTTAAAATATTTTTCTTCGGGAAGCTTTATATCATCATGTTTAGCTTAAAAGTGGTTTACAAATAATAGTCAGTATATAATATAAGAATATATAAAATTATAATTAATTAAATGTTATATTTTCAATGTTAGCTCTCGTTTACGGTATTNTGGTAAATGCACCGGCCCGGATAGCAGGGGATCCAGGTTCGAGTCCTGGCTGGGACAGTTAGATTTTTTATTCTGTTCCCTTGCACTAAAAATTAAATGTTAAAAAGAAACCTATTAAAAACTGTACTAAATGATGTCACTGATAAGGGTGCTGTTAGCAGAGAGTAGGTTAGAACTAACATAAATTTAGAATTTGATTTTCAAAATAAAATAAAAATAATAATAGAGAAAGAAATAAAGCAAAACTTATCTGCTTTTGGTTGTTATTTAGCCTACAGAGTAGTGAAGATGGTTAAGAGCGAATTAGAGGCTTATATACAATTGGAAATAAACTAACTATAAGACGCTGCGAACACCGAAATTGAAAATTTACAAAATGAACTAGACAGATATAATCAGACAAGGAGACAAAAGAATTTAAAAGGATTTATATCAATGAAATTAATGAGAATAATATAAAGAAACTATTCGATATTTAAAAAAAGATAAACTACAGACTGACTGACCAGTTACTGAGTTTGAGATTAGAGCAATTGGTTCTAGATCTCCCCCCAAAAACCAGGCCACTTATTCAAAACTATGAACACAAGAAACAAAATATTCTTCTCAAAATGGAAACTCAATAAAAGTTATATAGATCTTCCTGTGACGAGAAGAACAATTTACAACATTGTGAAAAAATTGTTGATGTTGCATCAGTGTGGACTCATTTTGGCACAAGTATAGTAATAGTAAATGCAAAGAAACTACAGCTAAATAATTTAAGAGAGTTTGGGTAAATTCATTCTAAACAAGAAACATGGCAGGCCTCAGGCGTTTAAATGCTCGATCTTGAAGTTCTACTTCATGGCATAGAGCATTATCTAGTGATTTTGGTAGTTACTATTGTCCAAGTCATTCATAGTCATAAAAACTTCTGTTATGTTATAATGAGATGAAATTCTCTCGTTCTAATCTCTGTATAAAATTCATGTTTTATTAACTGATAAAGGTTAACTTATTAACCTTGCAAATGTCGAATACCACATTTTAAATACCATATAGCTCATAAGTTTTTCTTAATTATATCTATTTATTATATGAAAGCCGATCTTGTTAAATTTGTTTATCTTAGTATCTTCATTTTAATAAAATCATTTTTATTTAAATGTATGATATTATATTTCTATAATATTTTATTGCACTTTATAAATTTTAATTTTTACATTGCATGCTTATTGGTTCATGCTATTATATCATTTGAATGGTGTATTGGGGTTGCCTGCCTTTTCTCTTTTTCTTTAGTCCTAGGCTCTCTCCTCACTCTCTCTTTCTCTCTCTCTCTCTCTCTCTCTCTCTCTCTATATATATATATANGCCTATAAAAAAAATTCCTTCCTAAAATAACCAGTATAACCTAAACTTTTTATAATCAGTAAAAGTCCCCAAAAGAAAATAAAGGTACTTAATAAACTGTAACACATGATGTTTATATAATTTTAACACTTACTTGTGATATAATCAGAAAAGTAGATTAAAAACAAAATTAGCAATTTTATTCTTTGACCTATTTAATTTTACTTTTTACTTTACTTTACCACTGACTTACCAGCCTTAACTGGAGGTAATTAAGGACAATATGTATAGTAAGTATAATAATAACTTAGTTATGATTATTGAGCATCATATGCATTGTTCTTGTTTAACTCAACCAAGCAGCCGTTATAAAATCTGACATGAAGACATGGGGCAACAAGTTTGGTAAATGAAAACATAAAAGTAAATATCATCATTACCTTATTTGTTATGCTCCTTTTCAGCTTGATAAGCCATTTCTTTTTAACAGTGTGTGTCGCTTGTTCCTGACACCCATTTACGCAACAACGTGTACTAGCTGGAGGTCTAACTCGAGGTTTCGTGACACCTCCAGATGAAGATTTTGAGGGGCAGTTTGCTTTCCTGTCTACATACCTGTAGCATGCATCACATAGGCAGGATTCAGCAGTTAGATGCTGTTCATCTGAAAAGAAAAACTTTTATCAAACACATTAATTATAAGAATTTATATTATTAAAATAAGTCGTAGAAAAAAGAATAACAATAAATTAGTATATTATGTTCTTAAAATGATTGAATAATTCACAGAATAAAATTTTTCCAATTAGAAATCCATAATTAGTCTTAGCCCAATTTTCTTAAATGACTAGCTATAACATAGACAGAAAAAATGAAGTTAAGGATACTGAGTTTTATTGGAATTAATAGAACATTTTGTCAATAAAATGACAAATAATTAGGTTTAAGATGATGTACCCTTCTGAAGATTACAAAATCAATTAAAAATAGTTAACTTTAACAAAATAAGAAAGAAAAAATAAATTTGTGCAGAAAACACATTCTCTAGTGAGAAAAAACACACCCATAACATTTGTTTCCTCCCTGGGTCTCTATTGCCTGTTTGTTGCGGGACTGGTTTATTTTTTATAATATCATGAGTGGTGATTAAGTTGTTAATGCCAGACTTATTATGAGGTCATTTCATTAGAAAGAAAAAGAAAGGAAAAGATGTTTAAATAGAAACATTGTCAGCATAAAAGCATTGAAAGAAATTCATCGAGGAGAAAAAACCTACTACAAATTATATTAATTATCTTTGTTGCAGAAGCACTTAGTTTTGATGAGCAGAGTGAAATTATTTATTTGGGTCGTAAAAGACTGATCGAACTTAACGCAAAATATTCTGTCGAAATTAGAACGAAGGAGAAGGGTAGACCTTTACACAAGTGGATCTCATGGTTATAAGAGTTGTCAAATATCTTGAGAGCTATAAGTTTATGTTGAATTGGCCAGCATCCAGGAAGAAACAAACAATTTATAAAGTATTTCCAACGATCAAAGTTGGGATACTGAATCTTTCTTAACTGTATTGACCCTAACAGCTAGCTGCCCTTAGCAACAAGTTGATTTTCACTGATGACACTTAATATAAGTCAGAAAATATTGGTAAGAAGACTTGCAATCAATTACAAGAAACAGGCAATAGGTAGAAGCATGACCATGATGAACTTAATACAAAAATAATCCTTAATTCATAAATATATAAAAAAAACAAGTTTTACTTATATAAAATTGAAAATAATGATTGCGCTCATAGAGCGACACCAGTTCCAAAAAGAAATGCTTTATGTAAGTAAAAACACAATGGAAGCATATTGACAGGATAAACAGAACAGTTTATCAAATGTCAGGCTTTTTGAATAAATGTTTTAGATATTGAAGAAGTATAATATGCCTGGAGAGTTTTTTGCCAATAGTAAAAAGACTGTCTGGAATTAAGGCTTAATTCTTGTAGTTGTATATATGTAAGACACATAATATTGATTTCAAGAGGCCAACATTTGTGGCAACATTAAGAACATGTTAACAGATACTTCAATATTAATGATTTGAGCATCTTATTTCGGCAATGAATTATTGGGAATTCATGATGAAGTCGAGGAGATGTCATAAGAAATATACATTCAGAATAGTTTAAAAATTTTTGCGCAGTTTTCTCAAAAAGCTTGGAGCTGGAAAAAAAAAAACAACAAAAACACTCCAAGCCAATAGATCCATCAAGATTTGTAAAACCCTGGTTTTCACAATCAATTGAAATGTAGATGCTAGATTAACCAGATCCAGAGGATTGTTGGGAAGAGATAATATTCTATAATGTTTCTTACTAGAAGAAATGGCTACTGATGCACTGAAAAAGACACTTCTGAAGCTGAAATGAGATTCTGATAAGAAACAATGACAATCTATTGGCCTTGACTGAGTATAATTTCCAGGGAGTTAGGAGGGTACTAAAGCATAACTAGAATTCAGCTTTATGATCATATAAATTATTATACTTATGTAAAACATATATTAATAAATTTGATACTTTTTTTCTGGATGTTTTGCATAACCACATGAGTGCTTTAATAACCTGATAATTTTATGTCATGGAATACATGAGAAACATGTCAGAAGATCAAGAGAAGGGTTACATGCTTAGTTAACGAGAGTAAGGACTACTGAGAAGGCAACTGATTGCCTTGGTCCAACAGAGGGATGATATATAATATATGAAGAGTAGGCTTTCAGAATATTTCTGTAAACAACTAAATTTAAATTCAATTATTAAATATTCATCTAAAGACAACAAAGATTTAACAAAATTTCTTTAAGGTGAATGGTAATATAGGATAAAACATGCCTATAAAAAAAATTCCTTCCTAAAATAACCAGTATAACCTAAACTTTTTATAATCAGTAAAAGTCCCCAAAAGAAAATAAAGGTACTTAATAAACTGTAACACATGATGTTTATATAATTTTAACACTTACTTGTGATATAATCAGAAAAGTAGATTAAAAACAAAATTAGCAATTTTATTCTTTGACCTATTTAATTTTACTTTTTACTTTACTTTACCACTGACTTACCAGCCTTAACTGGAGGTAATTAAGGACAATATGTATAGTAAGTATAATAATAACTTAGTTATGATTATTGAGCATCATATGCATTGTTCTTGTTTAACTCAACCAAGCAGCCGTTATAAAATCTGACATGAAGACATGGGGCAACAAGTTTGGTAAATGAAAACATAAAAGTAAATATCATCATTACCTTATTTGTTATGCTCCTTTTCAGCTTGATAAGCCATTTCTTTTTAACAGTGTGTGTCGCTTGTTCCTGACACCCATTTACGCAACAACGTGTACTAGCTGGAGGTCTAACTCGAGGTTTCGTGACACCTCCAGATGAAGATTTTGAGGGGCAGTTTGCTTTCCTGTCTACATACCTGTAGCATGCATCACATAGGCAGGATTCAGCAGTTAGATGCTGTTCATCTGAAAAGAAAAACTTTTATCAAACACATTAATTATAAGAATTTATATTATTAAAATAAGTCGTAGAAAAAAGAATAACAATAAATTAGTATATTATGTTCTTAAAATGATTGAATAATTCACAGAATAAAATTTTTCCAATTAGAAATCCATAATTAGTCTTAGCCCAATTTTCTTAAATGACTAGCTATAACATAGACAGAAAAAATGAAGTTAAGGATACTGAGTTTTATTGGAATTAATAGAACATTTTGTCAATAAAATGACAAATAATTAGGTTTAAGATGATGTACCCTTCTGAAGATTACAAAATCAATTAAAAATAGTTAACTTTAACAAAATAAGAAAGAAAAAATAAATTTGTGCAGAAAACACATTCTCTAGTGAGAAAAAACACACCCATAACATTTGTTTCCTCCCTGGGTCTCTATTGCCTGTTTGTTGCGGGACTGGTTTATTTTTTATAATATCATGAGTGGTGATTAAGTTGTTAATGCCAGACTTATTATGAGGTCATTTCATTAGAAAGAAAAAGAAAGGAAAAGATGTTTAAATAGAAACATTGTCAGCATAAAAGCATTGAAAGAAATTCATCGAGGAGAAAAAACCTACTACAAATTATATTAATTATCTTTGTTGCAGAAGCACTTAGTTTTGATGAGCAGAGTGAAATTATTTATTTGGGTCGTAAAAGACTGATCGAACTTAACGCAAAATATTCTGTCGAAATTAGAACGAAGGAGAAGGGTAGACCTTTACACAAGTGGATCTCATGGTTATAAGAGTTGTCAAATATCTTGAGAGCTATAAGTTTATGTTGAATTGGCCAGCATCCAGGAAGAAACAAACAATTTATAAAGTATTTCCAACGATCAAAGTTGGGATACTGAATCTTTCTTAACTGTATTGACCCTAACAGCTAGCTGCCCTTAGCAACAAGTTGATTTTCACTGATGACACTTAATATAAGTCAGAAAATATTGGTAAGAAGACTTGCAATCAATTACAAGAAACAGGCAATAGGTAGAAGCATGACCATGATGAACTTAATACAAAAATAATCCTTAATTCATAAATATATAAAAAAAACAAGTTTTACTTATATAAAATTGAAAATAATGATTGCGCTCATAGAGCGACACCAGTTCCAAAAAGAAATGCTTTATGTAAGTAAAAACACAATGGAAGCATATTGACAGGATAAACAGAACAGTTTATCAAATGTCAGGCTTTTTGAATAAATGTTTTAGATATTGAAGAAGTATAATATGCCTGGAGAGTTTTTTGCCAATAGTAAAAAGACTGTCTGGAATTAAGGCTTAATTCTTGTAGTTGTATATATGTAAGACACATAATATTGATTTCAAGAGGCCAACATTTGTGGCAACATTAAGAACATGTTAACAGATACTTCAATATTAATGATTTGAGCATCTTATTTCGGCAATGAATTATTGGGAATTCATGATGAAGTCGAGGAGATGTCATAAGAAATATACATTCAGAATAGTTTAAAAATTTTTGCGCAGTTTTCTCAAAAAGCTTGGAGCTGGAAAAAAAAAAACAACAAAAACACTCCAAGCCAATAGATCCATCAAGATTTGTAAAACCCTGGTTTTCACAATCAATTGAAATGTAGATGCTAGATTAACCAGATCCAGAGGATTGTTGGGAAGAGATAATATTCTATAATGTTTCTTACTAGAAGAAATGGCTACTGATGCACTGAAAAAGACACTTCTGAAGCTGAAATGAGATTCTGATAAGAAACAATGACAATCTATTGGCCTTGACTGAGTATAATTTCCAGGGAGTTAGGAGGGTACTAAAGCATAACTAGAATTCAGCTTTATGATCATATAAATTATTATACTTATGTAAAACATATATTAATAAATTTGATACTTTTTTTCTGGATGTTTTGCATAACCACATGAGTGCTTTAATAACCTGATAATTTTATGTCATGGAATACATGAGAAACATGTCAGAAGATCAAGAGAAGGGTTACATGCTTAGTTAACGAGAGTAAGGACTACTGAGAAGGCAACTGATTGCCTTGGTCCAACAGAGGGATGAACAAATCAAGCAGCCACTTCCTTCTTTTTTCTCCTACTCTTAGCTGTTTATGTCCAGTGATTCCCTGCACATACAGTCATTCTTGATGCTTTTGGTCTTTGAAAAGTGTAAAACTTTACAAATTATAGTAGAGTAATAATGGCTATATCACTAAAAAAGAAAAACTATCTAGTGATGACTTCATTGAATTCCTGCTATATTTAAATAAAAGTTAGCCGTTTCCTTCCTGACATGTGTAGAGTTATAAATCAATTTTAATTATAAAATGAAATTACTTATTAAAATAAAAAACTTCTAGAACATTAAGCCTGTGGCAGGCTTACCTTAATAAGACATTAAGGTAAATGCAGGATGATAAACTTCCTCAAGAATACTATTCAGATTGGAATATGCACATATGAACTGTTTTTTTTTTTTTTTATCAAAAGCCTGTACCAGACCAGTTTAAGCTCAACCCTGGATAGTGGGAAGCCTTTCTCTTCTGACTAAACCCCATATTATCCAAGATAGTTTAAGGTATATTATGATATTTGAGATAATTAATTAATTAATAGTTAAATTAATAAGATATTTAACACACAAACACAATGCGTAATAAACATAATGTATAGACTTTATTTTTACCATAAGAAAACATTAAAATATAACAAAGCATATTGTACATTTCTAAAATTTATTACATTTTTTGTAAAAAATAACTTACTTTCAAGAATTTTTTTCTGTCTTTCTGCCTTTAATGCAGCAACATGACAAGGAGTGTCTAGGCAGCCAAACTTTCCAAAACAGTAAGTACAAACATCTGAACATAACCGCCCAGGATGAATCGAAAATGAAGAGCTCTTCTCTGGAATTATTAAATCTTTTCCTCCACTGCAGAAGACAAAAATATTCAATTATAAAAATAAATATAGTAAAATAAACATACTACGTATGTTTCATTAATATTATAGTGAAGAAACATGAATTCTAACAAAGTTTCAAATTTAGGGACACCTAAAAGCAATGCATCAATTATTTCAATCAATTATTTTCTTCAGATTGAAGATTAAGGGAATTAGTTCAGAAAAAATATGAAAATAAATATTCAAAATCTCCCTTTAGGGAATCAGAAAATTCTTAACAATAGAAAAATTTCACTTTTTCAGTCCTAGTTTAATATGAAGTCTGTCACACAAGACCTGTGTAATCTATGCTGATTAAAGATGAATATAAATAAGAGTAAATGAGCTTTGTTCTTGTCTTGAAAGGAAGAGTGGGGAAAGCTCACCCAATGTAGAAATATTTTTAAATATCTTCCTTAAGAAGTGCTTATCATAAAAATGCTATGGAATATAAGTGTTAAAAAATTATATTTTAAACATATTTTGTTGTACTCTGCTGTTGATTCTAAAAATATGGATATCCATTCTGTGACTGAAAATCATAAGTTTGAATCCCAATTAATAATAATTTAAAAATAAACTAAAAGAAAACCTAAGTTTTTAGAGAGTGAATTAAAATGCGTAAAAAAAAGAAATAAAATAAAATCATACCTTGCATTTTTAGAATCATCGAAACTACTTGAGTCATGATCATTGCTATGTACATTGCTCGTTGCAGCTCCAATATTGAAATCTACAATATCAAGAAATGGAATTATTCCAGAAACCTAAATGATGCAATATTTTTTTTAATTAACCACCAAGACAAGAATTTTACCATTTTCATGGTGGAGTTTAGATACATTTTTCCGAATTCCCGCTATGTCATTTAGATGAGTTATGGGAACACCATCAGTGACAGGGATCTGAAAAAAAACAACAACATGAATCTATTAATAATATGGTTGCTATTGGTTGGTTGTAAAAAAATTTGACTAAAGCTATCTAGCCTCATAAACTATTCTAGGCTAATACTGAGATCTATTACTAAAACTCATTAAAGTTGTTCCCCATGGAAGAATTTACATTATGATCAAGCTACTTAATACCTAAGCTTTATCTCCTTCAAATATATATTTAAAGGATTTCTTACATATCCAGTTATTACCAAGATATTAGGGTTCAGCATTTAATCAGTCGGTAGGAAAAAATGTCCACATCCAGTGAATAGTGGACATAGTGCTTGTTTTATGGAGCCCTGTTAAAATTAAAGCAAGGCTGGCGATTCATTATGCTACAAAAGAAAAAAAAAATCCCTATCAACAGCAACCCAGCAATAAAGCATTAAAAAAAAAATTACTAATTTAATAAGGGGAAATTGCCCATATAAGCCTATGGCAGATTTCTATGTATTTGGGGATATCTAGACGTGTATTCTAAAGATTTTAAAAATCATTTGGCTATCATCCATTTCATATTTCTCTCTATCAGGCTCTATTGGTCACACATAGAAGCAGTTTGCCTGTGGGAATTGGAGAAGCTAGAGAAAATCTTTAAGCCCTTTAGAAAATATAAAACAAATTAAATAGACACTTAAACATTTGAAGATCTACACTATCCATAGGCTATTTTCTTAATAAATGAGGCCAACTTTTGATAGAACTTAGATTTTCCTTTTTTCTAAAACATTTCCGTTTTGATTATATATATAAAGGGTGGCCAACTTATGTGGAACACCATATATCTATATACTTAGGCCTCATTATATAAGAACTCTGGAAGAGATGGACAACCAGAGTCCACCTGCCTTTAGCCCTAGATGGATCAGACTTGGGGTGATTCTCAAGAGGATGACTAAAAAAGAATTTGGTGGACTAGGTCAAAGGTGACCCTTTCAGGGAGACCATAACAATAACTGAAAGTGTTACAATTATAATACCATTGTAAGAACAGTCTCAGCAATAACAATGAAAACTTTAATAATTATTGCTTTTAGGAACTTAATCTGAATATATTCAATAAAAAAATACCTCAGGATTTTATTGAGCTTGAAAATATATTTGGTGCTGATTTCGAATTTAGCAATTAAAAAATAAAATAGGTAAGATGGATATTTTTAAGTTGTTTGTAAAGATATTATTTAACTTCAATTACAACTTAATCCACATTGGATACTTAAGATGACATCCCCTAAAAATACCAAAATTGTAAACGTGTTAATAAGTACCAAAACTTCAGTTATGTGACAATAAGATGCCCAAGTTCATACTTTTTTCATGTTTATATGCATGGTTTAAACCGCTCATCTATGGTTATGTTAAATTCTTGATATTTGCTTCTTTTTACTCATTTGAAGCTTATAGCTTTTAAGCATTGGCTTAAGGCCTTGCCCTTTTGTTATGTAATGTCCATAAAGTTTGTAGACAATAAATACATCACTTGGTAAAAGCAGTTAAAAAAAATATTAATGTATTATTTATTGTGAAATAAATCAGTTGATCTAAACTGTACACAAAAACTGTTTAAAAATATCCTCCTGTCCAATGGTTTTCCTACTCACACCATTAAAAAACTTGTTAAGGAATTTTTTATTTCATCTTCTCCAACTATCCCCCTCCCCCAAAATAACGACCTTGTTTTCCGTTCTCTTCCTTATATTCCACAACTGTCTGAAAATATTAAGAAATCCCTCAGAAAAACTTTTCCTAACCTCAAGCTTTCTTTTTCCACCAATAACAAGTTAAAATCTATTTACACCATCCTCAAAGACCCCATCCCCCTTCCTAACAGAACTAATGTCGTCTATAAAATTCCCTGTTCCAAAGTTCTTACATTGGACAAACAAAAAACCCGATTTCCCGCAGAATTAATAACCATAAAAATGACATCAAGAATAAACTAATAAAAACTGCCCTCACCAAACATGTTTTTCATGAAGCACACACATTTGACTTCGACAGCTTAACCATTCTTTCCACTGAACCCTACCAACACAAACGTCTTTTGTCTGAAACCGTTCACATCAACTTGCAACACTATCCAGTTAACGACAGAACAAATTTCCTCAACTTATTCTAACATTTTTAACATTTTAAAAACCAACAGCCCTCTGTCTCAATAAACCTGTCAAAACATTTTTCCCAGTTCCAAAGTCACTTATTCCCAATAATACCCTTCCCTTTTTTTCCTTTGTCCTTTTATTGCCCTCTCTTGTAACAGGCCGCTTTCCATTTACACCTTCCGCCTGCCTTGTACCTGCTACCCCCACTCTCCTTTTTAATTCATAATGTTAGTCATGGAA
Organism: Oncopeltus fasciatus; assembly: GCA_000696205.2. Taxonomy (NCBI): domain Eukaryota; kingdom Metazoa; phylum Arthropoda; class Insecta; order Hemiptera; family Lygaeidae; genus Oncopeltus; species Oncopeltus fasciatus. Next base: position 256,852 of record KZ806869.1, read on the forward strand.
ATGTGAACTTAGGGACAGGACGTCCTCTCTCATCTTCATGATAGGTAGGTGTGGCAAATTACTGCTTTAATGATATTTCAATTTTTTTTTTCCTTGTCCATAAGTTGTTTGTTTGCATGTTTGTTTTTTTTCAAATTGGTTCTTTTTCAATATTGTTTTCATAAACTTTTAATTGTCTTACATAGCTTTCTACTTTCATACTCTTGATATCACATTATATTATAATTCTCTATTATACTAATTTCGAATATTACTGTATTCTCATGACATTGTATTTCTACAGCCCTGAAGATGGCTTACAATGTAAGCCGAAACGTTGGCAGATAATCCTTCATTAAAAAAAAATTCATTTTTTTAATTTGTGTTTTTTTTGGATCTACCTCGACCGAACCCCAACTAAAATCATCTTAGGACAAAAACTGTTTGTTGTGCAAAAGATGAAATGGCTTGCATATGTGTCATTTTCTTGACACAATTATGATTTTGATGGTTAACAGTAGTATTTACTTTATTCATTTATTAAAAAAGTGTATTGGATGGATACTGATTCTTAAAAGCGATAATTATGAAAGCATTTGGCGATTGCCCTAATAGCAAAGCAATAAGCCAGTGGTGGGAAGCTTTTCATATAGAGGATATAGTATATTACATGTATTGCAGACTATTTTTATCCAAGATATTGCAGCTAGTAGAAATATTATCAAAACTAATGAAAAAACAATAATTGAAATCAATTAGAGCCATTAAGGAACTCATCCTAAGATTTTTAAAAATAATTTAAAAGAGTAAAGTATAAAGATTACTTTTAATTTTATATAATCAATATTCATCAACCTTTCTCAACATTATTTTTAGAATATTTATTAATTTTTTTTTTTTTTTTTTGCGTGTTAGCCTTCCGTTTAACTACTTAGGGTCATGGAGGAAGGGGCTATCTACAGGTTGCCACCCTATTTTAAACACCCATGGCTCAGGACAAGCTTCTATATTATAAATAAAAGATTGACCTGGGCGGGATTTGAACCCGCGGCATCAGGATTGAGAGACCCGTACGGATCCCCTGAGCTAGCCTGGCGCTCCTATTTATTAATTTAAAAACAGAGGTTTGAGAAAGGTGACTTCGAATAGGACACAGGACACTTAAGAAGCAAATAAACACCATAAACTCACACTAACTCACCAATTATTAAAATAAATTAATGTTATAATTAATACCTGACACTTTTTCGCAAAGCTTACAGTTGTTTTAAGTTACAAAATTTATCAATGAAAAAAGAAAGGTAAGGCAGAAATATATAAAAGGCAATGCCACCATTCACTAATGATTTTTTGGTTAGATGTACCTTAAAATCTATCTGAAAATATTATAGTGGATTAACGATTACAATATGGTACTGGTTGTTATTCAGAGAGCAAAATAAATATTGCAATCTTTGTTATTTCAATTTAGATGAAAAATTAATTTGTCTGAGAAAGCGGCCATTATAGATTATCACTATATTCCCAAAACCCATGCAACTAGACTAATTTTATGTATTGTAAACCCAGTATAGAAATTATGCAATATTAAAAAAAAAAAAAAAAAGCTCTAGAAATGTTTTGAAAACAAAGTACTGTAAAATAATCACTGACTTAAAAACATTACCAATGATATATAAAAAAAAAAAAAAATTGAAATACTGATTAAGTTAAAATTTGATAAAAGTGTATATGATTGAATTAATAAAATTTGGACAACATTTAAAACTTACCTCAGAGCATATTCTATACTCCAATTCTCCCACAGTATCCTCAGATCTTTGATACACCATTTTTTTCTTGTCACCAGACCTGTTCAACTTTATTACAGCTTTTAATGTACCAGTGTAACCGTCCCTCTTAGGTTTTTCCTCTGGAGGAGGTTGGTTGGAAGAAGAGGATAATGATTTTAACCCAAGAGCATGAAGAACTGACTCCTTCATCTGTCTCTGCTCAACTGTCAATACTTCTTTTTTAATTTCTGGGAAGAGCTTTTTTTCTTTGTTTTCCTCTGTGGAAGGTCTTCGAGGAGTTGACCCAGCTAGAGGTTTGTCATCGGGGAATTCCTGTTTAGAAATTCTACATTCAGAAATATTCAAATCCCCATTTTCAATCTCTATATCAGTTTTCTTCTCTCTGGGAACCATTTCCTCTGACAAGTGTTTGGAGGGATTTTCATCAGTATTGTCAGGGATTATTTCCTCACTCGGGGGTTCATTAGAAGAGACTACTTCATTATCAGATTTAATTCCTTTGGAAAGCTCCTCAGGTTGTACGCATTCTGTAGAATCTGGAAGATTTTCCATTTCTTCTTCCCTCTCATCATCAGATTGAACTGATGTGGAATCCAAATCTTCAGGAAGACTTAAAGAAAAGTCACCAAAAGAGTCATCGAGAGACTGTGGTTTTACATCTGATGTAGAATCAGCATCTAAAAGTGAAACTGATTTTGATTCAGGATCAAATACTTCCATTTTAGTAACAATTGTTTCACGTTCTTGAATAGTATTATCAGTCTTGAGGTTTTTGTCTTCCTTTTTTGATTCAGAATAATTCATATTATGTTCTGTAAATGTTTCTATCTTATGAAGGTTTTCTTCATTATTAGAGTTCTGTTTTGATTCATCACACAGAACTGCTTCAAGCTTTGTAATTTCTTCTTCAAGTATTTCAGCAGAAGAAACATAGTGCTCTTTAACTAACTCAGGGGATGCATCTTTTAACATGTCTGGTAACAAACATTTTCTGTTTTCTTTATTATCATTAGAATGATTTTCAGCGTCTTCTGCAAGATCATTAGGAACCGAATTTATGGACTTTTCATTTGTCACCGGCATTTTTAAGCTGTGGGAAATATCCAAGTCAGTAACAGATAGACTTATGTTAGTTTCCTTGTGATAATCTTCTACCTTAAGATATGAGATTTCAATAGCTTTACAGTTTATATAATCATTAGATTTAGCTTCCAAAACTACAGAAGCATTATCATAGACTTTTTCTTTCCCTTCTTGAACAGCAATTTCACTTCTTGGAATGTCTGAAGGATCAGTGTGATTAGATGCATCAACAGTACCAACATTTTGTGATTCAATTACAGCAGTTTCTTCTTGAAAATTAGAAACTAAACTAGATTCAGAAGCACCAGAAAGAGACTGATTTTCAATAGGTCTAGATAATATTGGTTTGTTTTCTTCCAAAAAATTTTTATTTTGAACAATTGTTGCCGAATTCAATGCATGCAGTTCATTCTCCTTAAATAAAACTTGATCTGTTTGAGTATTTAGTTCACATAATTTCAATCCTACTTGATTAATATTTTTTGAAGAAATTTCTTCTATTTCAATATTTTTAGTAGAACTGATACCAATCTGAGAACACAGTTTCGATGAATGAATTTCAACATCATTTTTACCTTCAACTAGATCTACTTTACTAAGTAAATTTCTTTCAGATACTGTAACTCCATCTTCTGCAATATTTTTGGTTAAATGAAGTGGAGGTAATTCAGCATCAAAATTACTCACTACATGTGATATGGGCAAACTTAAGCCAGAGAGCAAATTTGGAGTAGATTTACTTTCTTGATCATTTGTGGAGGAGGAAAGAATACTTTTATTGTCATTCTCCAATGAAGAAATTTCAGAAGATTTATTTTCAGATTTCAATACTCCTTGTTTAGAAAGAATTTTTGAGGACTGAATTTGTTCATCATTTCGAAAACTTTCTGTAAAATTATTATAATCCTTAGGAATTTCAAATTTAATCTCTATTTCTGAAAGGTCTTCTTTAATTTTGAAACTAGATTCAGTGACTTTTGGTTCAGGGTTAATATTTATTTCAACTTCCTTTTCAAGCATTGGCATTGGGACATCATCTGGTACCGATAAACTTGAAGATGGACCTCCACCAAGGAAGTCAAGACTACAAGAGTCGTCAAGGATTGGTAGTTCATCGATCAAATCTGGATCCTTTTTAATAAAAGGTCCCAAAGCTGGAGGGGGAAGAGACTGATCAGATATATCAGGTTTTGTTTTTAATTGTTTTTTAACTTTCTTTACCCACATTGAATCTCTTTTCCGTCTTCTTTTTCTTCTCTTAACATCATCATCAAGAATCTTTTCTTTCTCTTTATTATCAAAGAAATCTGGACCCCTACTAACTTCCGAGTCAGTACTATTGTCAACCATTTCATCATTACTATCATTTTCAGTACATACATTAGAATTAGAATCAGTTTTATCACTTGCTGTTCTTCTAGTTTTGTCTCTAGAATCCTTAGATAAATGTCTTACAATTTTCTTTCTATTCAGCAATTCCATTCGCTTTTTTCCACTTCTGAGAGAAGAAGATGGAAAACGTATTCTTTTAGAAAATCTGCTCTTCTCAGATTTTCTTAACTTTTTTGGGGAAGGACCATTTTTTTCTTCTGGATTAGTTTTAGTACTGATACGTTTTTCAACAAGTTTACTATCATTTGAGGGTGTTTTTACAGGTTTTTCAGAAGTGCGAGGCCCTTTTCTTTCAGAGGAGGCATTCCTTGATGAGGATGAGTCTGATTCTGAGCCACCTTTACAGTTACGAAGGCGCTTGACAGCAGGAGATGCACCATTGTTAAGGCTTTCCACCCTTTTCCTTTTTCCAGCTTCTTTAGAGTTTCCAGAAGTCTTGGATTTATTAGCAGCTGGAAGTGGAGCAACTAACCGCTTTCCAACACTTCTCCTTCCTTCCATTTCTTCAAGGGCAGTTCTGCTTTCAGAAATTAGCCTGTCAATAACGGTTGGCCTCAAGAGAAGAAGGCACTTGGCACGGGCAGAGTCAGCAGACTCAGTATCAAGCTGTGGCTTAGAGCGGGTTTTCCGCTTTGTTGAAGACCCAGGAGTATCACTCTCAAGAACCCCACCCTGGCAACAAATACACTCTGAGATGCTTAGCAGATCGCAGGTCACAAATTGCAGAGCAGAAGAGCCAGTTCCTGGGTTTGTGTCGCTGAACATCTCTCAACAAACCCCTCAAATCTCATAGTATATTCCTGAGGGGGGCAGTTGTAGAAGTTGCCTGAAAGAAAAAAAAAAAAATTATAGCAATAAAACAGAAAAATATTCACAAAGGTACCATAAGTTCAAGATTAATGTTTATTTAAACTGACTCTTCAAGAATTGACATTGGGACATCATTCAATAACTTGAAGAAGGTTCTCTCAAAAGGCTCCAAGAGTTTTCAAGGACTATTAGTTTATCATTCACATCTAGATAAAAGAATCATGTCAGCTCACAACCAAATTTTCCTCTTAATAATGAAAAGAAAAAAAAAAANCATCATTGTCTTTTTTTATTTTAACCTAAATTGCAAACATAATGGATTTTAACAAAATTTGGAGAGAAGTTGCCTCTTGACAATAGGCCAAATAGGTTTGTAAAACAGAGAGAAAAAAATTAATTTGTCAATAAACTAAACAGTAATACATGAAAACATTAGGGAATTAAAAAAAAAAAAAAAAAAAAAAAAAAAAAATATGAGAACTACACAATTTCCCCTAGCAGGAAAAACCAAATGTACAGTAGAATGCTTATATTGATAGCCAAATTGGTGAATAGTTAGAATCCAATAGAGGGCATTGTCCTTTTTTTGCAGTATTTTTCAGAAAATCTTAGAAAATTTGGGGAAAAAAAAATTGATTGGGCTATAGGATGATAGATTATGTGAAGGTTTCACAGATCTGAGAATATAATATAATGGCTGAATAATTCCAGAGTATGAGTAACCCCAAACTGTAATCCATAGGGCATCCAGTATAGTATTGATATAGGTGGGGGAACACAGCAAGCAAAATTTTTCAGTAACTACTACTAACACGAGAAGATATTTACATGACTTCAAAACACAAAGATATTTACATGACTAACTAAAATGAGATTTTATGAAGTACCAAATTTTAGGTTTTTACGTGAAAGCACTACACTAATGACATTACAGTTAAGGGGATAAAGAAGGAAACCAAATGTTTTGTTAAAGGGGGTAGAGTGCCTAGAATAAGAAAAGGGGAAAATATGAGAAACAATAAAAATGTATAACATTCCATAAAATAATAGTAGATATTACGGGTTTAAATTTAAGAATGATTCAACTAAATGGTTGACAGTCACAATAGATACCCAAACAATTTAATAACATATGAAATATAAGCATAATAGTTATTCATATTAAAAAATTATAGCAATAATAATTTAATTTATAAAACTTTTGAATCTATATCTAAAGGACAATTTCTTAAAATATGTTAAAATAATCCATAATATTTTAAATACATAACACAGGATTTAGGAAATTTTGATACATAGAAACTATATAATTAACATGATTGGAGTTTGATTGGCCATCAAGTATTATGCTGGAAAAATTGGTCAGGGTGTCGGCCAGGATCAGAAAAATAAAATAATCCTTAACAATTGGTTAATTATTTTATTAATGCCGACATTTTGCCTTAACTTGTAGGTCATTATCAGGGAGATAGTGAGGTACGGTGAGATCTCCAAGGGAGGTTTATCCCTCCATAGATCATAAACCTCCCTAGGAGATCTCCCCATACCTCACTATCACTCTAATGACTTATAATTTAAGTTATAACTTATAATAGTTGGCAATATTAAAATAATTACCCAGCCATTTTGTATTATTTTATATTTCTGATCCTGGCCGAAACCCTGACCAATTTCTCCAGTATATAATTAACATTAATTATAAATGGCATGCAGTGTAAAATTCTGCCTATGAAGAGCTTCATGGTAATAGTCAGTGTATCTAAGAAATCCTAAGAGACTGAATAATGGTTATAAATAAAAAATATGCCTCCTTTTACTGGTAACTAAGATCACCTATAAATGAAGTTTATGCCAAGGTGAAATTTGCTTTGAACTTCAGCTTAAATTAATAATAAATAAAAAGAAAGTACACTAAAATTTTACATCACTTGATACAAGAGTGTTTTAAAATGCATACTTGAAAAAAAGAAGTTTCGTAAATATCTTATAACCATCGTCTAAAATCAGCTGTTGACACTTCCTTTATTTACTGGATAAGTTATATTTTTACAATTTAATTATTATTATAATTTGTATGATCACAAAGCAATCTGTTATCTACATGTTTAAGGAGAATAATCAACATGAATATCAATGTTCTACCAGAACTACCATATATAAAATAATTTCAAATAATAATTAAACTTTTTGTCAGTAAAAAAAAATTCTTAGGATTGAACATTTTTCAGATCCTAAGGTAAACCAACAAGGAGTTAAAACATTTTGATCTCTAATCAAAGAGAGTAGACAAAAAAAAAAAAAAAATTATATAACGCCGGAGGAAAAAATTTACAAAAACATCCAAAAATGGAAGAAAACAATTGAAACAGTTATTTTAGAGACAATAGTTTGTGGAACCGTTCCAGATATTGCATTTTTCAGGTCAATTGGAGCAAACGCTTTTGATTGGAGTAAATACTTAGGTATAAGTATATTGTACAGACAAAATTTGTTTTAAAAATAAGTAACTCTTTAAACAATTAAATTACTGGTAAATAATCTAAAGGGTTATTGTAACTACCAATGAATATAGAACTATTATACCTTCTATTACCCGTCTTCATTGGTTTCTGCAAACCATCTTCTATTGGCCAAGAAGATGGTTTGCAAAAACCAATGAAGACGGATAATAGAAGGTATGATAATTAAATTATTTATTATTTAGACTAAATGAAGCTTTATTATGTAAATGAATTATTTACAGAAAACTAACATGTTACACATACCATCTATGTACACATTAGTCGAAGTTTTTATGAGTGTTTTATAATATGTATATTTGCATAGACACACAAAAAAGGCTTGGAATAATATACATATGTATAAATATTTTTCCCTTACTTAATTTATTCATAAGCTAATCATTACAAAAGTACTATATTTTCTTTATTTATAGTATTAGTAAAACATAAAAGCTCAGTTTTTTTGCTTTTCAGAGATATTATTTCTATAAGTATATTGATGGAACCAAAAATTTTTGATATTGAAAATTGTTTTGTGTACCTAAAAGCCTTATTCTTAGATAATGTTATTATTTCAAAAAGAATTCCTTAAAAAATAATTATTTGATTATCTGATAATAGTCAATAAAGAAATAAGCATTATATATTTACCAATTTGCATGTAAACAAGGGTGCTCAAAAAAAAAAAAGAAAAGAAAAAAAAAAAGGTGACTGTTATGCTTCCATTATACTGCAACCTGGAAAAAAAAAAAA
>KZ806869.1:283700-298785 GCA_000696205.2 Oncopeltus fasciatus
TTCCCTCTTCATTAGCGAGAGCCTAACTTACGAGAAAGACGAGAAATTCGTCTTAAACTCGAAGTAGCTGACATTGTCATGCATTTTGTCGGCTCTCGTCATTTATTATATTAAATTTTAATTTTTAAATATTTTTATTTGTGGTTTTATTTATCCCACGTAAATTATAAATAATTCATGAGAGGGAACAGAATAAAAAAATCTATCCGTCCTCGCCAGGAGTTAGGCTCTCGCTAATGAAGAGGGAATAGAGTAAGATATCTAGCCTGTCCTTGTGGTGTAAAGGTCAGCACGCTAGGCCCGGATAGCAAGAGATCCAGGTTCGATTCCTGGCGAGGACGGATAGATTTTTTTATTCTGTTCCCTCTCATGAATTATTTATACAATACTTATATTATTACTATAAAGTAAAGTGTCTACTCATCAAATTTTTACTTCTTTTGTATTTTAGATATGTCATTGAATGCCCAAATTGTGGAGAAATATACAGGAGTAGACAATTTTGGTATGGAAATGAACCACCTGAATTAAAAGCAGTTAGAACAGAAATACATCATGTTTGGCCAGGGGTACTACTATTCTTTTTAATTTATCTTTAGTGCTTACTGTTTGCTTAAGCTTCATTATACTTATTTATTAATTAGTTTATCAGTCACTTTCAGTTGATGGTGTGCTATTGAGTTGAGGTGAAATTCATCGAGTATATTTTTTTCTATCATGAGAAACTATATGATCATTGACTTGTGAGAAGGTTAGCATGCCTAGCTGACTAGCTAATATAACCTTCTTTAAAATTATTATTATGTTTTAGCCTCTCTTCCAACCACTTAGGGTCATGGAGGGAGGAGCTGTCTGCAAGTTGCCCTCCCATTTTAAATATCTGTGTTGAGCTTTTATTTATCGAGAAAAGCTATGGATTTGAACTTGCAGGCCCAGGATTGAGAGACCCAAACGGATCTTATGAGCTACCCTGACACCCCTATAGCCCTCTTTGCTAATATTTATTTCCATATATTTTTATTATAAATTCAGGTGAAGGTACTTACATTTTAAAGGTATAATAAATCTTAGACTGTTATATGATAATTATCATCATTATAATTAACAGGCTGTCATCTTTATATTTCCTTCTTATTAGTTTCAACATTTATAAGCATTTGGCTCTCTTATTCATTCTATACTTTCATGGGCATGTTCACCTTATTTTTTGAATGCCTAATGCTTACTCCCCATTTTTTCTCATGTAAAAAGTTAGAAATTTACTGAACCAAAATGTTTGTGTGAAATAGTCCATTTTGTTTAATTAATAATTGCAGTAAAGACTTACTCCTTGCTATAATAAGACTATTGTGTGTGATTAGGAGTGTATTTAACATTCTATATTTAAAGTAAAAAACTTTTATGTTCAAATGGTGAGTTTTTTGACCGTAGATATTATTATTAGATTATTTTAGTTGGGGTTCGGTTAAAGTAGATCCAAAAAAAAAAAAATACTAATTTAAAAAAAGTTTTAAATAAGTGCATTTTTGAAAAAGATTATCTGTTAATGTTTCGGCTTACATTGTAAGCCATCTTCAGGGCTGCCTATCATGAAGACGAGTGAGGACGTCCTGTCTCACATTTCCTCTCTTGTCTTCATGATGGGCAGCCCTGAAGATGGCTTATAATGTAAGCCGAAACGTTGGCAGATAATCTTTTTAAAAAATACACTTTTTTTAAATTTGTATTTTTTGGGGTCTACCATGACCGAACCCCAACTACAATTATCTAATGATTAAAAACTTAGTTCATTCTGAACTATTAAACTAATGGAAAGTACATCATTGGAAATTAATATTACAAAAAAAATTCATTTTGGAAAATAGTCTTTGTACAATACATTTGGTGAGCTTAATGCATTTTTTTTACCTGTTAGGTGTGTTAATTACTCATTAATAAACCTCTCTTGATATCTAATATTTAAAATAATAGTAGCTTGAAACAGTAGTAATTGGCTAAGACTTATTAGTGTAATTGATTATTGAAAATAATCGCACAATTGATTATGGAATAACTCTTTAAAATTTGAATGATGAATTTTTGATACCTCTGATACAGAAGTGTCTTAAATTGTATGGGAGAGAGAGTCAGAATAGAAAAAAATCCTAACAAAACTGCCAAAATTTTTCCTATACATAGTTTTAAATTCTCTCAAGTTTACTTGTTAATAATACAGTATCATTTAATTTTATTTTTCTAAAAATGATTTCGAAGTGGTTTGGGTACATACCCCTACTTATGAACCATTGTTATTTGCAGTACGCTCTGTCAAAATGCTTATCAAATTTTTTTTAGTTTTAAAATTTAATGAATGTTTTATTGTAAGTTCTTTTTTTAATACAGCTTTCCATAATTTTTTTTATAGATGAGTTGCTCAGGAACCAGCTGTCAAAATTCAGCTCAACGTGTATTGGACAGTGTTTCTGCTTTCACAGAAGTTGTTGCTAATGTCTCAGCCACACCTACTAAAGCTATAAGCTCTTGGGTTGCTGACCAAATCAATCCAAAGTACTGGAAACCTAATCCTCAGGTTAAGGTAACATATAAATAGCTTGTTTAATAGTATGCTAGTTTTTTAAATTTTGATATTTTTCAAATTTGCTTTTAAGTAACTTTTTTTAAAATATATTAATAAGATATTTTGGGGCTAAAAAGGAGGAAAAAAAAAAAACAAGTGACAAATATGATTTAGTGCAAATTCTTAATTTTGAGAAAAATAGAATTAAAATGTTTTTGTTTTGTTAAAGATGGTTTCTTTATACCTGATTTTGATGTTTTGATCCATCATATTTTCCTTGTACTAATTCTCTGGTTTTGTTACATAAGAAAAAATAAAATAAATGATTATAATACCTTTTTGTATTTAAGGACATTTCGAAGTACCATATTACACGATTCTTTAATTTAATTTTATGTGATTTTTGTCATTCAATTTTTCACTATTGTTATATATGATCCACATTTCGTTAGAAGGCTGGAGTTTTACATGGAATTTGAAAATTCAACCTCTTTTATTTGTTTCTTAGCTAACCAAGGGGCCCAATATCTGAAGGCCCCTCAGATCTTTCCTAAATACTGGGCAGGTTAATGAGCTCAAGGCAGCCACCATTCTCAGATATGGAATATTTTATATACTTCATAGTTCTGTTAAAGTGTTTTGGGTTTTAAGACAGCTCTGAGGGGCCATCAGATATTTGGTACACTGTACTACAGTAAAATTATAAATATTTTTTCAAAAGTATTAAGTGCTCTTTTATATAATTTTGTTAATTAACCCCTATTGGCACAAGAGGTACATCAAAAAGTGAATTTGTATGAGAAAGGTGTGGCTGGCATTTTTTTGTGCATGTTATGGTCCTAATTTAATTTCGTTGGTGACCCTCTTGTGACAAAAGGGGTGTGTGTGTGTTGAAGAGCAAATTTAGCTGAAAAAAGCACCGTGGGCATGAGTTGCTTTATTTTGATTTATTTATTTTTTGTATGAAAGGGTACTTATGGAGTTTAGTTTAAATTTAATTAAAATAGTTTAAATCCAGACAATACTCTAGATGCAAGAGAGGTTAAGTGTGCATTGCAAAATCTGATAAATAATAAGGCTTCAAACCTCGATGAGATGCAGCCTCAGCTCTTAAAAAAACAATAGAGAAGCTACAAAGAAATCATTGCACATCACTATGTGAATATGGGAAGAGGAAAAATGCCACAAGAATAGACCAAAGCCATAGTCTGCCCATTAGTCAAGAAATATCAGTTGGAGTGTTTATATTACAAAATTATTAGCCTTTTTTTCATGTTCATACAATGTGCTCTAAAATGTAAGACTCACTGCATTTATAGAATGAGAGCTAACCCCCTTCCAAATAGGGATTAGAAGAATTCGATAAATGACAAATCAGTTGTTCTCAATTAGGATAATCATAGAAAAATGCATTGACATAGATTATCTGACACTATCTCTACTTTGACTTGAAGCAAGCTTGAGGCAGCCTAGAATAACTGGCAATGTACCAGGCCCTGGAAGAAATGCATATTCCTGGAATGCTTGTTCATCTAGTGAAAATGAGGAAGGGCACCGTCCTATATTGTTGCTGACCTCACTTTAGAACAGTCCCATGTTCCCGGCAATTTTGAGATAGGTCCTTAAAAGCAAGTTTGAATCTGTTTCCACATTATATAGAACAATTATTTGTACTTATGCACTGAATTCATAATCTTGTCTCCAAGAAAATCTAAAGAAGAATCACTGCAACTGAATGAAAGTGAACTTGTACAAGGTGCTCATCTATGGTTCTTGGGATTGTGTAACTACAAATGCTAATGAAGGAAGGATTAGATCACTAAAAAAATGTGCTTTGCCGGAAATATGGACCAGTTAAAGAGGAGCGACTGAGAGATGAAAACCAGGCACTGTCAGTAGTTCAACCATGTGGATAACATTAGGCATATAATAATTAATCAACTACTGTGGGCTGGCCATGTTGTCTGTTGGATCCAGACATGATCCCTACTTAAGCTATATACTCCTAAGGTGAGTTGGAAGGCCCATGAGTGTGATGGCTGGACACCATCACTGCACACTCAGTGAAGCTACTGGGAGTAACCCACCCTGGAAGACTGTAACCAAGACCACACCAAATAGCAAAGACTTTTGGAGAAGGCTTAGTCCAGGTGACAGTTTATTGCTCTATAAAAGGAGATACTTGAATGAAATTATATAAAAAATTATTTAAAAACCCATTCTCAAAACATTACTAAAATGAAAAAAAAAATCCATGTGAAAAATTTAACAATAAAAAAAAATCATATAAAAGAGAACCCCCATCTTTATTCAATGATCAAGATAAATTTTTTTGTCCAATTGGTCCTAAGAGGATATCCAACTTGAACTATGTGAAAAAGAAAACCCATTAACTCAAAAATTACTTTAAGCCAGCATTATAATTACAGTCATTCTGTGAGACAAATATTGAACTAATAATTAAAAAATGTTAAGGAATACTTGATTTCAGTTTAAATAAACTTAGGTTTGTGATTTGATACATTAAAAAACAGCATTTGTTTTGGGGTTAGAATGTGCAGCTGAGGGAAGCATCTCTGAATTTGATTTTGAAACATATTAGTTGCATTCTATGGTCATCTATTTAGGATTATTTAAATTTAGAGATAAGGGTATTAGCATATTAAACCTACTATATAGGAATTAGACAATAACTTTCAATCTTCTACCATAGCAGCTATTGGGAGACAGTTTTTCTCTTAGATAGAATAATCTATTTATTGTTACAGGATTGTTTTATGTCAAGTTCAGTTAAAATTTTTGAATAAAATGTACAAAATGCTTTTAGATGTGCGCTGTTTGCTGCATCATGTTTGCCAATGACTCTGGCAAGCATCATTGTCGTGCCTGTGGAGAAGGTGTTTGCCATGAATGTTCTACTACTCGAAAGCCTGTCCCAGAACGAGGGTGGACATATCCTGTGCGGGTCTGTGATCGATGTGTCAGACCTTTTCCTACAGCCAGTACCGGTAAGGACCAACCTGCCAGCCCCAACGGTTCGACTCCTTGGGTAGTTGGGCGCTTCCCAGACGGAATTCTAGCCGTTACCGACAGTGAAGCATCCGACTTGAAAGACAGTCAGTTTTCACTCAAAGCGCCTTTCTATTTTAAAAGAAATAAAAAAGTGATATAGCTGATTTTGATGTTTTGTTCTGATTCTCTGGTTTGTTACCTAAAGAAATAAAATAAAATAAATAAATATGATACATTTTTGTATTTAAGGACATTTTGAAGTACCATATTACACATGATTCTTCAATTTATTTGTATGTGATTTTTGTCATTCAATTGTTTTATTTTTATTTAATTATTAATAGTTTGATTTATCAAATTATGATTTTACCAGTCATTTTGAATTTTAATACAGTTTAATTATAAGCTTATTTTTCTAACTGGGTGGATAATTATTTTAAAACATGAAAATCAGTCTTGTGGAAATATCCATTGTTGAATAGAGTAATTGTTTTTTATTCCATTTAAAAAAAAAAGTAATTTGTCACTGTTCAGTCAATCAGCCCAAATTATTATATTGTCCTCACTGCTTGAATGCTTGCAGCCTGTTTTTAACATTCTAGTTTGATAATAACTTCCCTGACTTAACATGAGAAGTTCTAAATAAGCGGGTCCATTTTAAATTAAATAAAAGGTTATTAATGATGATTGTCACACTGGTTTATTTTGGTCAATTTATAATACTACCAAAGAATGGCTTTGGTGGGGTTCAGTTATTATTTAAGAGAATTTCCAAAAAGTAGGATTTTAAAAAATTTGTATTTTTTAATTTTTTGCTGATTCGGCTTTCATTGTAAGCCATCTTCATTGTTATACAATGTCATGAGAAAAAAAATAAATAAAAAGATTTACATTATTATTATATAGAATTGTCATAACTAAAAGTAATGTGATATCAAATGTTGGGAAAAGAATAAGTTGAAGAAATTTTTTCTATGTCAGTTCTGTCATTAACTTGGATTGTGTTGTAAGTTTATGTGAATGGTTTCAGATAATAGGTGTTTGTGTTCATTGGGATCAGTGTAAAATATGGTAATTTTATCAAAGTCGAATGTGTCTTTCATGAACGAATGTGTTTTATGAGGGCAGTTTTTATTAGTTTTTTGTTGATTCTACAGGGAAATAGCGTTTTTGGTTTGCCCATGTATGAACCATGGCAATTAGCTAGAAATTTTATAGACAACATTGGTTCTAAAGGAAGGAAAATCTAGAAAGGTGGATGGGGTCTTTAAGGAGGATATAAATGTATTTTAGTTTATTATTTGTGGAAAAAACAAGCTTAAGGATAGGAAAAGTTTTTCTGAGGGATTTCTTAATTTTTTCAGAAAGTTTTGAAATATACAGGAGAGAATGTAAAGTGAGCTCATTATTTTGGGAGAGGGGCTTAGTTTTTGGCAGATGATTAAAAAATACACATTTTTTTTTAAATTTGGATCTTCCTTGACCGAACCCCGAAAAAAAAAAATCCACTAATACTCTCTACAGTCAAAAACTCTCCATTTAGCTGGTATTATAATTTCAACATTTATGAAAAGTAAACTGTAATTTAAATACTATAGTGGGAATTCAAACCTACTTTCTGATCACTGTTCAGTTGCTCTGTCCTTTTAAGTGGAGGCAAAAGCTTTAAGCTACCTTTAAGTTCATACCTGCCATGGTTGACACACCAAGAAAAAAAAAAAAATCTTTTGGATTGTAAAATGAATTTTTTATTAACTGAGGAAGTCAAACTAAATTATGTCCAGTAAATATGCAATATTTAAGAAACTGTAGTTATCTTGCCAAATTTTTTTTTTATTAATGACAGATTTCTTCATTTTATTTTTCCATATAGATATGTAATATAAATTATTTGTTAATGTTTTATGTTTGCCAGATCAATTATCTTCAGATGAAAATGAGATAATCGTGCGGAAAGTTAGTGAAGCAGTTGTTACCACATTTTCTTCTGTTGCTTCAATTCTAGATTATCCTAAGAGTAAGTATCATTTGAACAAGTGTTTACATCTTCCTCCTTTTTTTTTTNTAGTTCAAGTAATTATTATTTAAATCCCATTTGCAAAAGTTTCAGGAAGTTTTCTACTTCTTGGCTAATGATTTTTTCTTTATTACAAAAGCATTAAATTTAATTAACTATATTACCTCAACAGATAATTGATAATACACTTGCCCATCTTTCTTATTTTTAAATTTTATTATTTTTCTCCTTATTATATCATTTGGTATAGGTGATATTTAAAGTTTTTTTTTTTCTCATACTTTGAGGAAGCCAATTTTGGAACTTTAAGGAAACATATTTTTACACTGAGATTTGTGTTTTTCTGGTGAGAAGCAATTTGTCTGTTTTATTTTGAGTAACTGGTGCTAATGTTATTTCATAAAATTTGATGTAGGGTTTCAGGTCTGCCTTCAGCTTATTTTAATATAAACTGGAGGACAAAAAAAACCGGCGCACCTGGAATTTACCTGAAAAATGCATATAAACATTTTTATAACAGGTCAAAGGTCACAATTTGCTCACCTTTATTTATTGTGATATATTCTGTTTGTTGTATACCAAGAATAAAGGGTAAAAAACACAACATGAGTGGGTAAAAAAATCTTTATTGAAAAAGAAAAGAAAAATGGTCACTTTTAGAAAAAAATAAACACACTCTAAACGAAAAATAACACTCTATTATTAAGAAATGTGAGTCATTAGTACCGAGTGTTGCCTCCCCTTGCTTGAATAACATCCCGGGTTCTTCTAGGCATACTGCGAATCAGGTTGGCTACACGATTTTGAGGTATCTGATCCCATTCACGTACCAGAGCCGTCCTTAGCTCTTGGAGGTCACTTGGTGGGTTCTGTTGTCGCCGAATGGACGTTCCAAGCTGGTCCCAAAGGTGTTCGATAGGGTTGAGGTCAGGGCTGCGAGCTGGCCACTCCAAAGTGCGGACGCCTACCTCATCCAGGTAGTCCCTTACAACGTGTGCGACGTGTGGCCGTGCATTATCATGCATAAAAAGGAAATTGGGTCCGATAAACGTGGCAAACGGTACCACATATTCCTCCAGAATGTCAGTCACATACGTATGTGCATTAAGCGTTGGCCTTCGGAACACATAGAGGTCTGTCTTAGCCTCTAAACAAATTCCACCCCAAACCATCACCGAGCCCCCTCCAAACTGCACTCTTCCCCTAATGTTGCACTGTGCATATCGCTCGCCTAATCTTCTCCACACTCGAACTCGGCCATCTGCACCGTACAGGTTAAACCTGGACTCGTCAGAAAAGAGAACAGAGGCCCAATCATCTTCTGTCCAGGCGGAATGTTCTCGACAAAAGTTGAGGCGAGCTGTTCGGTGCGCTGCGGTGAGCAGAGGGCCGGATGCGGGGACTCTGGAGTGGATATCGAGCTCTGCAAGCCTCCTCCTTACTGTTCGCACGCTTACATTTGATTGAAAGCGATTTCTGAGGGCCTGGAGAGCAATGAAGCGATCATCAGCTGGGAGTGTCGCTCTTGGACGGCCTGATCCCGGCCTCCTGGCATAGCTACCAGTTTCGCGAAACCTCTGAACTGCCCGGCGAACTGTTGTTTCAGGCAGTCCATGAACTCTGGCCGCGTATCGTTGGCTTCGGCCGTCTTCGATCAACGCCATAATTCGCGCAACAACCTCTGTCGTCAAAACCATTTTTAATGTTTTAAAATTATGAATTTTCTCTTTAAGAAAGAAAGGAAAGAAGAAACGCCAATCAATGTGTTTCTGGAGACAAACTGAATTCAAAATTATGAATTTTTCCTTTAAGAAAGAAAGGAGAGATAAAGTCCATCTTTCAGTTTATATCATTAATCCTAGAGAAGATTAAGACATTTGTTGTCAAAACATAAGGAATCGTACTCCCATTTGATCTGTCGTGCCAGTTATTACACCGCACACAAAAATAATTATTTAATCTGCATTTTTCAATTCCAAAATTCCAGTTGTGCCGGTTTTTTTGTCCCCCAGTATATTATCTCAAAGGCTTTACAATGTAAAAGCATTATTTTTTAATGTTTTGGTATTTTTTAGCATTAAGTTTTTTTAATAATAAACTCATTGACTTTAATGGGTTCAAGTTAAAATAAAAAATGAAGTGGTCATTATTAAGACTAATAAAAGAAGCATTGCAAAATGTTGGCTTTATGTTATGTATTTACTAGGATAAATTTGTACCATGATAAGAAATTTTCGCAAGCATTTCTTTACTTGTTATTCTTTTTAAATACTAAACCTTTAGATTAGAATTTCAGTGATTTAAGCAAGCCTCACGAAATTCAGGGAATACCTTTGCTTTGTCTTCATTATTTTTTTTATATACAAATAATGTTATAATATAACTTTTTTTTGTCAGGTGTAATAAAAGACTCAGCAAGACCAAACTATTGGACACCTGACTCAGAAGCAAGAGAATGCTGTGTCTGCTCCGCCCGATTCATAAGTGTTGGGGGAAAGGCTGAGCTACACCATTGCAGAAGTTGTGGTGGAGCTGTCTGTGTCCCCTGCTCCACATCGAGAAGAGCTGTCCCTCACAGAGGCTGGCACTCTCCTGTCAGGATATGTGATAAATGTGAAAAGTAATTAAATTATTAATTTCTTTAAATTTTTTTCTAATAAGAAGAGGCGAAATATCTCTGACTCACTATGAAAATATTTCTATAGTCTGATTTAATCACATGTTTTGAGTCAGTCTCTTGACTAACTTCATATGTTTTTGTCTGAATTCAGAACTTTTATTCACTGAAAATTTTTTGGTTTATTAGTTAAAATTCCAGTTATATAAAATTAGAGGAAAAATGCTTAATTGAAAAAGGGTTTCACTTTTAAATTTTTTACTGAGTTACTAAATATATTATTACTCATATTAGTATGCTTTTTTTTCTGCATCAACTACTGTGTTAGATCTCATCTAATGATTATTTCTTTATTATATCCTTTTTGTGGAAAATTCTCTTAAAGAATTAGGGTTTTTATTCTTTTCCAACAGAGACTCCTCATTCTTTCCTAATTCTTGTTAAAAATTACATCTTCAAAATGATTATTCATTTGTTAATAACTCACTTTATCTTTAACTGTTAAAGCTTTAAAAGAGTAAATATTTAACTTTTTATTATAATTGAAAAATAAACTTATTACGATAGATGTTTTCTGTATCGGTTGGATTATAGATAGGATTTTTTTCCCTTCCATTAGGTCACTGTAGCCCTTCTTTTTGTTTGTGTCTTAATGTATTTCCAACCTTAAGATATTTCGTGAAGTACATAAAGCATATTTTGTAATTTATTGGTTTCTAAAATACCCTCCAAAATCGACCACCTTTTAAAAAACCAGTCTGGCATCATTTTTCATATACAGAAAATATCTTTCATTTTAAGATTAATAGATGCCAGTTTTTGAGGAGCTGTTGTTGACTGGTACGTAATTATATTGAATCTCATTCTAATTTATACACTTTGTTCTCATGGCATCCTTGACCTGGGAAAGAGAAATTCTATCCCCACAGTTTATTGCTTTTTCCTCAGTTTCTGTAGTTTTGATTCATGTGCACGATATTTAATTATTCTTGTAAAAGAAGGCTTTTTGATGTGAAATCTTTTAATTGGTTTAAAAATTTGTTATACATGATGAAACTTAACTTTATTACTGTATGAAATTTTTTAAAATTTATTTAAAATTTTAAATTGCCTTTTACTTGTTTTCTTCCCTTATAAAAATAGTATTCATTACATAATTTCTTGTTACATTTTACTTGTTATTTTACAGAGAACATAGCACCAATACTTGAGGTTTTCTTCATTTTCTCTAATTATTGGAACAGAACTAATAACTATAAACTAAAATTCATGGTTTGATACACACATCACCTGTTTTTTTTTTTTCATTTCCCAACAACTTAATTTTAATCATATTTATTTTGAGTAATTTTCTGTAAAATTAAACTGAAGTATAGAGAGGAGAATTAGAATACCCCCCTTTTTTTTTTTTGGCATGTCAACAGAATACCCTTTTTAACACTATATAATTGTTCATTAATTGTTTTCTTCGATGGACTTCTAGCGTATGATTTATTATGTTTCTTATGTTAGTATTTATTTTTTTTATCATTATAAGCTTATCATATGAAAAGCTTAATTTAATTTCATTGCTGAAAGAATGGTTGATGCTCAGTCAATAAACTCCATTAAAATCTATCAATTCAATAAATCTAATTGGTACTCAAACATTTTTATGTGGCCAATATTATTTCAGTCTGATTTACAGTACAATAAAAGAACTAATAAGTTATATTTTTAGTTGTGTAAGAACAAAATGAGTAATATATAAATATGAACTTAATAGAGATTACAAGAATGATATTTGTATAAGTTACAAAATGATAACAATATTATTAAAATTAAACCCTAAACCCCTGGAACTAAAAGCTAGAATTGCCAATAATTAACAACTACACAATGAAGCCTCATATTTCCAAGCTTAAAAATGCTATGTTCTTACAAAAACTCAATTCTATTATGCCCTATGATCTATATAAACCTTACACAAAGAACTTCACTAAACTTCTCAGACTATTTTTTCACTAGGACACCAAAAGCTTAACTAAAATAATTATAATAAAAAAAAAAAATAAAATTTAAAAAAAACGTGGCTTTCCCCATGGTATTGCACATTACCTTGATAATTAACTATGACTTTCCTTTCCCCAATAATATACTTTATCTCTCAATTTCCCTCCTATTGATAGCTTTAATACGGATCATAATACTTCTTGCCTTGCATTTTACTTTGCTGAAGATTCCTCTCAAGAAACCACACATGCCAGTGGCAGATAGATGAAAGCCCCTGTAGCTCTTTTGATTTTTTTTCTTCTTTAATGGATATATTTATATTTAAAAAAAAAAAACTTTTATCCTCTTTAATTACCCTAAGAATCCTTTCCTTTTGATTTTTCAAAAAAAAAAAACTACCAAAATGCTTTTTACTGCTCAATGAATATCTCACCCTCATGTTTTCGTTCTTTTACTCACTTGTATAAAATTATCAATTCATTATTTATTCTTTTTTAATTATCATTATTTCATAATTTTAATTATTATTATTTCACAATTTTAATTATCATTTATTATAATTGAAAATTAAAAAAAAATGTTTGAGTGAATTATTTACTAAGACCATGGTTAATTTTTACTCAGACCATCTCTAGTCCATCTTGTTTTGTGGTATCTTAGAATTATCCTTCTTTTGTCCCCAGTAGTTCCATTAGTTTTATAAATAATGTCAGAAATTGAGCCTCTCTCTTTGCGTATGCACCTTTAATGTTTAAGTTCATAAATAATTATGTTGATGTGTTCCTCTGCTTCCTATTAGTCACCCACTCACATATCTTTTTTCTGATGTTTTTACTTTATCCATTACTTTTTTTGGGCTTTAGCTTCTATCTTGTCTATTTCTTATGACCATGATCCATCTACCCAACTAGGGTCATTTAAACTTGATTTGGTTTATGCTTTAGAGTGCAGGAGTGTAAGTAAATGGAATTGATTTGTATTTGCTGTTTTTTTTTTGTTTTGAAGATTTTCCTGCAAGGTGTACCTAATTAAAAATCCATAATATATTAAATATGTTCAGAAAACATTAAAGGGTTTAAATTAAAGGAATTTAAATTAAAACTTCAAAATTTAAAATAACCATCTTTACGATGGTTACTCTTAATGAATTAAGAGGAAAATAAAAAACCTTTGACAGAAATTATAAAAAAAATTTTTGTACATTTGTTTTTGTCTTATGTCTTAGTCTCCACCATTCATACCCCCCAAAAATAATTCAAATTCACTTATTTTCAATTGTTTAGTTTAATGTTTTTACAATTTTTATATTATACAATATAATAACCCCAAAGATAAATTTTGTGAAAAAATCTCTTTTTAACCTGTGTGTGAGGCTAAATTTCATTAGTAGCCTCTTATGAGCAAGTCAAGGAGCAACAAATTGAGGGTTTAGGATTTTTATACTATTTTGTTTTGGCTTGCATTGATTAATTGCTCATTCCTTATGGCACCATAGATTTATACCGAGAGGATTTAGTTAAGAAATGTGTTAAGGTTTTAGTATTTTTTTCGAATTCCATTACATGATTTGGTCTCGAGTAGAATTTTATGCTGACCCCTCTGATGCAAGGGATGTCAAAAGTAAATTTGATTGAGAAATGTTTAATGGGTTTTTGTTTATTATTTGAATGGTGTTGAATATGAATGATTTAAGAAAATGCATATTACAATAGATTTTTAAATATATTAAAAAAATAAGCTATTGCAGAAAGAGTTGCATTTTTTTTTTTTTTAATCTCTTATAATCTACTAATGTTCTCAATGGCCAACTAATCCCCACTGGATAATTTCAATATATGTTCTAATAAATGTCACTCCTTTATTTTAACTTTGAAATATATCTTGCAAAAACTAATTCCTATAAATGATTCCTTAAAATTTTATTTGATATTGGAGCTTTTCTGATGGTTAATAATTGAGACATTTCATACCTTAAAGTATTATATCCATTTGATCAACTTTTACAGCAAACAAAAATAATCTCCGGGGCTGAAGAATAGAATGTATTTCTTTTTTAGTGCATTTTTTTTTTTTTTTTTTCTTCCATTCTGCATTATATGTTGATTAATAATAAAGGTCTTATGGCGAAGAATAATTTGGTCTATATTTATAACTTTTATCAATTTAAAATATTTATGCTTCTCATAATTAAGAAACCAATATTCACTGTTTCCTTTCTGCTGTTCTTGCTTGTCATTCTGTCTTGAATTAATTTTATATATTTAAATTGTTTGCACTCTATTTAGAGAGACAAATGAAATGCACCAGGCACAGAGCATTGTCGGCTTGAGTGTATATGTGAGCTTTACTAACTTAAAGGTTAAGAAAGAACTTTTTTTTTTTTTTGCTCTGTTAGGATTTTTTTAATTATATATATATAGTATTTTTTTAAACAGCCCTATTTTTATAGACTTAAGAAAAACATTTATACAAATCTTGCTTGCTCTTTTGAAACAAATTTTACTAGTTGTTAAATTAATGAAGGAAGGGCTTTAAAGGAATAAGCTATAACAAATCCTAATTGCAAGCTTCATAATTTTTTTCCCTTATGCGAGCATAATACTATTATTTTTGCACCTCAATAACTTATTCTGATTAACTGCTTTAACATATCTGCTTTTGCACTTAATTAGTAAAATTGTAGATAATTTTAAACCATTTTGTATCCAGCTTTGTTTGCATTCCATGTTTTATCAAATATTATATTTGTGATTGTGCATTAACATCTAATTAATTCATTAAAATTACATTTAGGACTCAATTCTTCTTCAATTCATTCCATCCATAATACAGCTCCAATTTTGGGGAAACTAATACATAATGACCACAAATAATCATTTATATATATATA
>KZ806869.1:298809-309187 GCA_000696205.2 Oncopeltus fasciatus
ATATATATATATATATATATATATATATATATATATATATATATATATATATGAAAAAAAAATTAGTTCAGTCATAAACTGCATAAGTAAATAACTGAAATTTTGAACTTGAGTTATCCGCAATTATCTTGAGTGAGAAAGATCTAGCCAATTTTTATGGATTGTGTTACATTATAGAAACCTCTTAACCTCATTACTTCTGATTGTAGCAACTGTATATTCTCTACAATTACAAGATACAGTATTATTTGTGAATTAAAGTTCTAAAACATTATTCCTAGGTTGATTATTCAGCTACTTAATTTTTTGGGGGAATAATTTTTGTAATTTCTTCATAGCAGAATGTTATATAACATCAAAAGGAAATTATTAATATAAGAAATTCCTTAGTAAAACCGATCATCATCATCTTAGTTACAAAGAATTTATATATAAAATATGAATTTCAGGTAATAAAGTAAAGTGATTTAATTTTTTGAATAAGAAGTAACTGATTGAATTTTTATATTTTTTATACCTATTTTCAATGGGTTAAATTATGATTCCTCAATTATAATGCTTTAAATCAATTTTAGAATTTAGAATACAAATGATGCTAAATGAGTTTAAGGCTTATAATCTTATAATGGGTGAGTTCAAGATTGCTATACCCATCAACCTCAGCCTTTTTTTCCTGTGACAGATGTATTGAAAATTTAATTTTTTGTCCTAAGATTTTCATAATATCCTTTATATGTAGCCTAAATATATAATTTTAAAATTCCTGACATTTCTGTAATTTTATTATTATTTTTTAGTAAGTGTTAACTTCCCTATCAACCACTTAAGGTCATGGAGGGATGCGCTATCTATAGGTTGCCATCCCATTCTAAACATCCATGGCTTAGGACAAGCTTATATTTATCTATTAAAGCTTGCCCTGGGCTGGATTTGAACCCACAGCACCAGGATTGCAAGGCCCAAAGGGACCTCATGAGCTTCCCCAATGGCTCTCATTTTTTAAATTTTTTAACTGAATATTTTCATATAGCAATCAAAATGTTTGACTCATTTCAATTAATGCCTGAATAATTAAACTGACATCTTGACATCAATTTAGGGTTAGGTATTAGTATTTCATGATACAATTTGCGAATATTTAAATTTCATTACTTTCTTGCCCCCTGATAGCTAAATTTCATGGATTTCTTGCCCATTGACTTCAGAAATTTTGCAGTGGGATCCAATTTAATTAACACATATTTTTATTTATAAATAATAATAATGGACTCCTTGTAATTTAGTGTGTATGAAGTATCATAATATGTCAGTAAAATATTTTCTAAAATTTAAATCAGTTAAATACTTATTATATTTAACAATGGATATTATCTATCTACAATGTTAATAAATGTAAATAATATTTAAAAAATTATAATATTATTGATTTTCACTAATATTAATATTTTTTAGCAGTTAGGTAAATATTTATAATCACTTTCATAATTGATTAGATTGTACTATACCAGACATTTTGTATTGAAATTTTGATTGAATTGAAAAATATTGAGTCTATACTGCCTTTTTCGGGGGAGGGGGGTCAGAAATAATAACATTTCTATTTTCTAAACACTTTGCTTATCTCAGTGTATACTTCTTTGTTAAAACAGGTTATTAAGGTGCTGATATTAATTGCTCTTAAAAGTGATATGGAACCCGGTTCAAATGGTAATTCTGAAATTTTTACTTTTGTTAATTTCATATTTTTATTAGCTATTGTCTTATTCTTCTTTAACCAGATTATTTTCCTTATGGAAATATTTATTTTAAATAAATGTATATCGTTTAAGGATATTAAGCAAGTGTGTCTTCATTACTAACACAAGTATACTAAGCATGTAGTATTTTTTTTTTTTTTTTTTTTTGCATGCTTTATTGTTTTTGTGTTCTTCAAATAAACAGTTATTTCTCAATCATTCTCTCAGTTATTGCATGCTTGCCAGCTAGCAAGTTAAGAGCAAGTTTAGTAAAAACCATAAGTAAAAGTTACTATTGTTGATTAAAAATTGTTAATTAATAATAAATTTTCTCATGCCCCTTATTTCTAATTCCATCCATTATGTATGTGTGATTTCATTAATAATTTTCTTTAGTAATTTTTACTAATATATCTTTGCACAATTGAATTTCTAATTTAAAAAAGACTATTTACTTTTAAATGGAGAATTTTTGACCACGGGTATGGGTATTATTAGAAAAAAAAAAAACTATTAGGGATTGGTTAAAGCTGATAAAAAAAAATACATCTTTTATATTGTATTTTTTTTTATCAACCCTGACCGAGCAACAACACTCTCTAATAACTATTTACTATCATTTCCCATTTTTAAGATGGGTTGACAGAAAATCTTGTCCTTCAGAAAAAAATGCTTATCTCCCCTCCTAAGAATCACATTAGTTAAGTAACTAACTAACTGATTTTTTAGTAATTAATCTAAAACTGAATTTGGTGAAAGGATATAGGTTTTGCCTATTCTGAGGGTGCACTTAATACATATAAATGTGATACATTAACTCTGAGGGGGTCAAATTAAATTTTACAAGTTCATAATTCCTCAGCAGCCAATTAGTTACATTTTTTGGTCTGTTGTTAGTGTCATTTTGACAAACTCAGTTATTTTATTAGTTTTCCTCGTTTTTTCTTACCTAGGTAATAACTGTTATCATGTAATAGAATGGTTAATGTTAGGGGCTCAGGATTTGATAAAGCAATTATAATGCTTATGTATACTCTATTTTATTTTATTCACAGCTAAGCTATAGTAGTAAATTGATAAATAGTGGACCATGGAAAGTGGAAGTTAATATAAATACAAAACATGAAATTTGTTAACTTCTGTTTTTTAAATGAAAAAAAATTGAACTAGTTTAGAATTTTTTTTTTTTAAATTTTAAGTATATTTAAATGTTATTGTGGAATTGTTATTCAGAAGTCAGGGGATGAATTTATATTATTTTATTATACCTGAATGTTCTTTATACCTGAAAGGCCTGCCATAGAGAACATCAATATTTTATTCTAATGGTAAAATAAAGGTGATTTTTATTTAATTTATATTTATATAAATTTTAATTTTAATTAATTAATGTATAATACTTATAATATTAGGTATTGAAATGAGGTTGAAAAAAATGAAGAGATCAATCTAGATTCATTAATGTGCAGCTTTGTGATTATTGTGCTTGTTGTTCTGCTCAGTAATAATTTAACAACCTTAACTGGATCATTATTATTTACCATTTCATCTTCCGGGTTGGACCGAGTCAAATTGTTCTTTTTTGCCGAGCTTTCGCACATCATGTGATGGCTTCTTCAGGGCTGAAAAGAGAATGTACGGGGAGGATGTTGTTCAGAGAATGGATCATTATTATTTAGGTAGCTTGTTCCTGAGCATTTGTATATGAGAGGTGACAATTTATTCATTACTCTTGCATGTAAAAGTAGTTTGGGGATAATAAAACTGTTCATGATTATATACTAAATAATTAAAGGATGGGGAAGATATAATTGACCATTTGTTGTAAATGTACATAAATAGTTAAGGTTTTGTCAGCAAGGAGTTAAGATAAAAAAAAAGGCTTATATGAAGAAGTGGGGATGCTTGAATTTTTTTTTTAAAACTAGTAATTATATCAAAAAATAAATTTCTATTGTATCAATTGTATTTGGACAAATAAATTTTGGTATCTGTAGGGGGTGCATAAAGTGAGTCACAGTTAAATTAAAAAAATTTGGGGGTATAAGCCTATATTTAAAAAAAATTATTTTTGTGCATTTTGCTAGAGATCTGTCGGTTAGAAAGTTTGTTTTGCTCTTATAACCGAGTAATTGCTAACTTATGGTATAATCCCTCTTAATCCAATATTTTTAACTACTAATAATACCCTATTTAAACTTGATAGAAATTTTTTTTTTTTTTTTTTTCAAATTTCCAAATCATTTGGTTCTTCAAAACATCGTTTTGTGAATATTATAAAATTATGAGCTTATTTTTAAAAGGAAATTGAATAAATAAAACTTCCTTCACAAGGTTTATTAAGATCAAAAGAATTCATGGCATGTGGTAAAGAGAGTCAATATGTTAATTCTTATATCATTATGCAGTACTCTTATTGATAAAAAATAAACAAATTTTAGATTTCTCAACATTTAACTAATATGTATGGGTATATTCATAGATGAAGGTTCTACTAGAGTGTGTTTTTGAAACCTATAGAAACAAAAAAAAATCCGTGTTAAACAATTTATTTTTATTTATTTATTTTTATAACTTTTATTTATTTATTACATTCTGTTAAATTAGAACATTTTGTAATTTGATCACCACAATGAATTAGAAAAAAAAATGACATTCAATATCAATCACATGAGGAGAGAAGGTGACCAATGACACCACTCTCAAATTATTTACAGATTATGCTCCCAGGAGGTCACGGGGCCATCTTCGTTTGAGTCGACTCCCCGTCGTAGGGGTTGGAGTTGGAAGACATGGTCTGTGCTAGTGGAATAGGATGGTATGGCAGTTTACTTGATCAGTATTGTAGGCCAATAAGTGTCAACTTCTTTCTTGAATAAGTCATTTTCTGAAATGACCCAATCAAGCAAGTCAGAGTCAGCTTAGTCCGTCAGAGTCGGAGTCAGTTTATTCATTAACCAAACTTTGTTGTGTAGAGGAGCCTGTAGACACCACACTCTGTTAATTTAGGCATAAAGCCCAGGAGGTCACGAGGCCATCTTCGTTTTAGTCGTTAGGGTGGATCATAGAGGTTGGAGTCCGATGACAGGGATTGTGCATATGGATTAGGGTGAAATTGGAGTTTACAGTGAAGGAGCGAGAAGCGAGTGGAGATGAAGTCTTGGACGAATGGGATATTATAATCTTGATGTAGGGTAGAGTTCAAGACATAGTATGGAGCATTTGCAATGACTCTTAGGATTTTGGATTGGAAGGATTGAATACGTTGGATGTTGGAAGGCTTAGTTCTGCACCGTATCTCCAGATCGGTCGTATCAATGTTTTATATATAGAGAGTCAGTTTATTCTCTGTTGTGAGCTGCGAACGCCTGTTTATAAGTCTGTATAAGAGTCCATAGCGTCCGTTGAGTTCTTGTCGTTTGATTTTTATATGTTGGCTTCAATTAAGTCGTGAGTTAAGGTGGAACCCAAGGTAACAGACTGAATAAAGGAGGGGTATAGGGATATTATTAAATGTGATATTATAGGGAAAATCTTTTCTTAGTTGAAAATTTACCTGTACGCATTTGGTCTCATTTATCTTAATTCTCCATTTGCTACACTGAATGGCTTGCTGAATGGCATCTAGTTGGTTTTGTAGAATATTGGAAGCGGTTTAAAATCAGAATGGGAAGTGAGGATCGCTTTTTCATCTGCAAATAGGGCCAGTAGAGTATTAGGATGAGTGGGAATGTCCGCAGTGTAAAGGGTAAAAAGGATTGGTTCAAGCACACTGCTCTGTGGAATGCGCACTTTCACAGGGAAGTGTTCGGAGTAATCTGATCCTTGCCGGACCCTAAAGAAACGGTTAGAGAGATGAGATTTAAGGATTAGATAGATGGTACTTGGGAATATGGACTTGAGCTTATATAATAGTCCAGAATGCCATACTCGGTCAAATGCTTGAGTGACGTCCAAGAATGCACCAGGACAGAATTATTTTCGCTCGAGGGAAGAGGAAATGTAATCTACAACGCGAAACACCTGCTGGACAGTAGAATGCTGGGAACGGAAGCCAAACTGATGATTGGGAAGGATGTTTGAGGAATTTATGATAGGCATCATTCGTTTTAGAAAAACTTTCTCAAATACCTTGGACATTTAAGGAAGAAGGCTGATTGGTCGATAAGATGATGTGTTGTGAGCAGGTTTACCGGGTTTGGGAAACAGGATTATTTCAGAGGATATCCAGAGAAGTGGAAAGTGGGTGGTTCAAAGGACACTATTATAGAGGTATGCCAGGAAAATAATTTCTTTTTGGGGTAGGTTTCGAAGTATTAATCCGGTGATTAAATCATAGCCGGGTGCTTTGCATTTAGACAGATGGTTAATAATATACTTGACCTCAGATGGTGTTACTGCCCTAATCGGCAAGGACATTGGTAATGGTGTGTCCAGTGAATCCTCAACCTCTGCATTATTGGACAAACTGTTAGGATCTGGATGAGGAGTAAATGTTTCTCTTAGATGTCGAGCAAACATTTGGGCCTTGTCTTTGTCGGAAGAGGCCCAGGAGCCATCTTCTCGACGCAAGGGGGTGGAAGGTTCATGGTGTTTCAGAATTCTGCGAGTTGCAGTCCAGAGGGATTTGTCTGCTGCTGAGAGGCTTGACAGGTAGGCATTAAATGCCTTATTTCGTAAATACCTAGTTTTTGTTTTACGAGATAGCTGGTTGAACTTCGTATGGTCTGAGGGATGCCTGAACCTGTGAAACATGGCTCGAGCTTTACACTTTGCCAGTATAAGGTTTTTAATTGAATCGGGGAGGGGCTCTGGTGAATATGTAGTGGGCTGGATGCAGTTAGATTTTGAGTTTGCCTCCCAGAGACACTGCTGAATCGTGACAGTAAAGAACTGGACACCATCATCCAGCTCTTCAGGAGTTTTCAAGGAGATTCTGAGGTCAAGCGACTTTTATTGTTATTCATAGCGACAAGTAGAGTTCTGAAAAATGGCCAGTCAATGGGACCAATTATTAGTGATGGTGGCAATTGTCTAGGGATGGGTGTGAGTGACAGTGTCAGGAGGACAGGGCTATGGTCAGAGGAACGATCATTTAACGTAGTTACGAAGTGGTGAAAAGGAATAAGATTTTTACAAATGAAAAAATCCAGGATGTCAGGAAGACGGTAAGTATCAATGGCTCAGTAGGTAGGGGAGGAGAGACATAAAGTTGAGAAAAAATTGTTAGAGGAAATAACATTATACAGAGCACGGCCAAGGGAGTTGGTCACTCTCGTGCCCCACTGAAGGTGTTTCTCATTATAGTCTCCACCAGAGAGGAAACGGGGACCTAAGGATTTAAAGTGCTCTTGGAATAGGCTTGAGGTGTGACAGGTTTGTTAGGTGGGCAATACACTGCGGAAAGGGTAATTGGAGAAGTGGTAGTATGGATAGACACTGAAGTGGGTTGGAGGGAGTCTGTAGGAGTGGAAGGTATCAAATGATAAGTATGGAAAGTGCGAATGAGGAGCACAGTTCCACAATGAGCTCGTTCATCTGGGTGATCAGTTCGGTTGTGTAGCCTGGTATGTAGAGTTTTTTATTTTTAGTTAGTCGTGTTTCGGTAAGTAATAGTACATCTATGCCTTTATTTTCTATTGTCAGTTTGAGTTCGTTTGTGTGTTTGGATGTCGTTAGCATTCCAAAGGAGGACGGAGGAGGAATTATTTTAAGATAGATGAGGAAGTCAGTTTATCCAGTACTGGTGTTAGGAGGGGTAAGGAGGGCATGGAAATCGGAGAAGAAGGAATGGAGCATGGCTTGGAGATCAAAGGCAGCTGGTGATGGAGGAACATGGGAGATGGCAGGTCGCTTCCTTCTGGGTGGCTGTCGTTGAGGAAGAGGCTATTCTTGTCTGGGTTGGCCCGCCTGTGGCTGTTGATTCTGAGGTTGGTGTCTGCCCCGTGTCAACGATCTCAGCCTGGGTTGTGGCTCCTGGTTGGTCGATTGTGGGGTCGCTCCCTGTTCATTTAGTGCAGCTCTGTAGGAGATTCAAGACTGGATGGTCCTTGAAGTGGGGTGTGGGGTTCCTGGTTGGAGGTTGTTGTGTTGGCACCTGAGGGTTCATTACCCTCTGCTTGACCTTCTTGTATATGTCACAGCCCCTGTAGGTAGCGTGGTGGCTTTTCCCGCAGAGGGCACAGGTTGCTGGTTCCTCTCTCCTCTTTTGGCAGACAGTACTGTGGTGTGAGCCACCACATTTTACGCACCTAGGGCTGTAGTTACAGCCAAACTTAGTATGCCCAAATTGCTGGCAGTTATGGCACTGAACTACTTCCCTTTTTATGTAGGGCTTTTCAACCCTTATTTTTATGTGGCATAGTGCCGGAATTGTGTATATGTCTTGTACGTTGGGCGTTTTTTTGACATCTACAAAAAAGAGTGGTATTGGTGCCTTTTCAATTCCTCTTCCAGGGCTTAAGACATTAAGAATATTTTTTACTACAAACCCTAAGTCAGTTAGTTCTTCCCTAATGTCTTCGATCGGTGTTGTGTGGTGGAGATTTCTAATGAATATTCGTAAAGTCTGTTCTTCTTGGTAGTTGGTAAGTATGAAACTGGACGCTTACCGATTTCAGATAGCGTACTATCTCCCTATACGTATCTGATGAGTCTAGGATTATTTTTGTATCTTATACATGTCCCTTGGCTTACTTTCTCATCCAACTGTCTACACATCAGGCCGAAGTTCGCTATGTTTTTCACAAATATTGGAGGGAGCTTTGGTATTCGCTATGGGGTTTCTGAGGTCTCCATATTCTCTTCATTAGAGAGAACATTAAGTGGGTTTGCAGTAAAAAATGGCGTTGTTTCTGTGTGTTGTATTGTATTCTGGGCGATTTCTGAGGGTGGGACCGTTGTTAGTAATAGAGGTCTATTCATGGTGGAGGGTTTTCGGTATTTTCACTCATGTTGGTGGCTCTTGTTCGTGACTTTTATTTTTATTCTTATGTTTGGCCTTGTTTTTGGGGGGCGACATTTGTGAGCCTCCCGCTGAATGAGGGCGCTTTCCTTTCATTGCTATTTTTTTTGTGATGCTAAGCATCACTCATTACGTAAATAATAATAAAAAAAGAAAAAACAACAGTAAATATAAATATTTACTGTTCTTTATCGCTAAGCCGGGGGACCAAGCAGAGATTAGTTTATCTGCTTAGCCGATAGTGTGAGCCTGCTGATAACAGCCTGCTGGCTTGACGCTGGAGGAGATGCACTTGACCAAGCACGTCTGTCTGTATGCTCCTCGCTGTTAAAAAGAATTGAGTATTTCACTCACTTGCTGTGGGCTTGTTCCTCGGTGATATTCTTCGAAACTTCGTCAACGTCTTCAGGCTGGCTAAATCTTTAACTGTGACCAGTTTGGTAACATCTGAACACTTTTAATCAATTCAAAAGAAACAATTGCAAAGAGCTAACAAAACATGTCCTCTCTCTACAATGGCTGCTGTCGAACTCCTAAACAATTTAATATAATAGAATAGTTCAGTAAATAATAAAATATACATAATAAATTGCAGAATATTGCTAAATATTAACTGAGTCATTGGAAATCTTTTTAACTCTTAATTTTCTTTTATGCCATGTGAATTCATGTTGTTGCTTAATTCATCATCTTAGCAATTATTTGATTATGAACTT
The DNA here is from genome assembly GCA_000696205.2 of Oncopeltus fasciatus. Lineage (NCBI taxonomy): Eukaryota > Metazoa > Arthropoda > Insecta > Hemiptera > Lygaeidae > Oncopeltus > Oncopeltus fasciatus. The sequence continues at coordinate 308,226 of KZ806869.1, forward strand.
TCTCTTGCTGTTTACTATTGTACAAATTTAGCAGTCTCCCATTTACATAATTTAGATTGAGGAATTTCTTTTATCTTTACCTATCTTTCTCTATCTAGCTTCAATGAGAGCGGTGAGAGTAAATATATTTACATCTCATACTTATTTTCTTCTCATTCCTTCATTTTCTATACTTCAAATTATTTTCACTTTTCTACTCATGAAAATATATTTAATTATCTTATGTCAGTCCTAAATGAATACATGACAGCTTATCTTGTACAAGATGTGAAGGCCAAATTTGGATAGATTAAAAATTGTATATGAGGAGCAGGAAGACATTTTATTTTATGTGGTACTTTTCTACAATTAAAAAAAACAACTTTTAATTGAAACTTTTTGAAATAATGCTGAAAGAAGAAATCAAAATATTTAAATTAAATAATTTTTAGATAATGAGTTGATAAACACAATGAAGTAGAAAAGATTATATAATTAATTAATTTAAGCTGTCAAAGATTAGAAATCAATTGGACACAGGTTCAGAAATTTTGTCACAAGATAATTAATAAAACAAGATAAATGTACTTAATGAACTTTTATTCTGTTTTTCAATTTTCATGCATTATTTTTATCTTATTCTTAAACAATATTGTTTACTTTGGGGACTTGGTTAATGTTATTCTTCACGTAGTCCTGATGATGTCTATTGTAACAAAAATTCCCAGAAAGAAAAAGAAGCCTTAAATCCATGATTAAGACATTCATGGTTAACAGCCATTAAAAAAATTTCACCGAAGTAGTATATTCAGCAGTATTGGTAGTTTCACAGGTAATAGATGTTTTGAAAATTTAATGTTAATGATTTTTGAATAGGTTTTTGTTTTATTTTAGGATATATATGACTTAATAATACCACACAAATTAATTAACTACAATAATAATTATATTATTATTATTGAAATATAATAAACAAATAATTA
>KZ806869.1:316939-328889 GCA_000696205.2 Oncopeltus fasciatus
ATAGTAATATCTAACTACAATTATTTTTAAGAAAATTTATTCTTTGATTTAGAAAATATAATGGAATCTGTTATATGATCACTAGCCAAATATGCTAACATCTGCACTGCATGGGCTCCCAGCTATAAATATATTCAATCAGTATTAATGTTCCCATCATCATTTAGATGGTATATTAAACATTTAGGATATATTATATAATTCTGGAATAAAAATTCAGAGAATCCGAATTTTCCTCATGATAAACTGTCAATGTTTAAAGGTTTCTTGTTTTATGGAAAGTTTTATCAAAATCGGAGCCATTTTCTCTCTACAATCTGCAGCAAAATATTGGGAAAAGTGCTTATTTTCTTCTTTTGAAATTATTTTCTTATTCTCTGGTCTGTTGCCTTAAAAAATGTAATCTTAAATTGTGTCGCTACTGCTTGCGTGCGCTATCCATGGTTGCACAACGGGCACTAAGGACTCTGTGATTAGTAAAACTTTTAGCGTATCTTCTACTACTTTATTTCTCTTCTAAGCCAAACCTTCCTCTCCCCCCAGGAGGGGCACTCAGCAGGTGATTTCATTTTTTTTTTTTTTTTTTACATTTTCTTCTCATCTTCCACATTTGTCCACAAATGTGGAATTTATTAAAACACAGTTAGTCATGAAATCATGCTTTCTTTAGCGTTGTGAGTGCAAAGTTTCTCTGAGGTGTGCAATTATGGAGAGACTGAAATTGAATCCTTAAAGACACTCAGGATGAGCTGGTTTAGTTCTATTATTATAATTCAGGATGGTCCTCTTCAGTAAAAGACCTGCTGGTCCCCTAAAAACTAGTCCCCCACTTTCAAGCCTGACTTACCTGAACTGACATTATTAATTGATTACAGCCAGTACCTTGGAGAAGAGAGTGAGCATTTAAACTGTATTTAATTTACATATAATTTAATGAGTCTTAATTGAAAACTAATAGGAATAAAATAAAACCCAATATCAAATAATACCAGTGTCGAGCTGGTTAGAGGAATAAAATAAAACCCAATATCAAATAATAACAAAGTATACGAGAATTAATAAATTAAACCATTTTGGTATTAAAATAACAATGCCGTAAATTCTAAGTGGCTAACGCCAATGAAAAAAAAAAAAAAAAATCAAGTAAAGTTCATTACAATATTTAATGCAAATTAACAAATAAACTTGTATAAGAGAAAAATGAAGAACAATATTGGAAGTCCAGCTGAAAACAGTATGAAAATGATGCCAATTCAAAATGCAATTAATCATTAAACCAAACGAAGGGTGGAAAAAAAAATATATAAAAGGACAAACGATAACCAGAACCAATTATGTTGAAAAATATGACGATCCGGATAGCGTAACTCTTAGATTTGGTTCGATTTAAGATAAGACTAACTTAGCCTAAAATCGATCAAAACCAATTAACAATTATTAATGAACAATTTACATTTATTGTAGTACGACTGGCGACATGGTAGATTAAAAGAGAAATAATTATGTACTACGAACAAATTACACTGCACAACAAAAAAATATTTTTTGAATGTTTCCTACACTAAATTAGTCTATTTCTACTAATTTTGGGGTGATAAAAACGAAAATAACATTGAAAAATTTTTATTAGCTCTGGTTTTTGAGATATACAGCACTTAATCTTAAAGAGTAGTTATACTATACGTGAAAAGTGAAAGTACAAAAAACAATATTGTTATGTTTCTTTTAGAATATTTTAAGTACAAAATTGATAAAAAAAAACATTATTCTTAGTGTTTTGACAAATAAAAGAGGTTTGTACCACCAAATTTCAATTAAGTCAATCCGATGTATTGTAAGATCGCTGTCGTTTAGCTTGTCTTTTATAAAACACTTCTGGAGCATCCTGTACTGAGCTGTCTGTACTGAGATATTTTCACATCATGTTTTAGAAGATTCCACTGTTGTAGTCTTGACCCTAACAGCTCAGCCTTTTCCTTAGACAAGCCAAGATCTCTTATAAGGTCACTCAACTCTGCTTGACTAATTCTGTGCGGATCACTAGACCTATCGCTTACATCAAAATCAGGGTCATAGGATGTAGAAGGATGGGTTGCTTCTTGTAAACAGACTTCATCACTTTCCTCTAAAATTTCATAGTTTTGGGGTGGAGAAGGGACTGGCAAATTGTCTGAGTGTGGTACAGGCCGAAGAGCAGATGGGAGATTAGGGTATTTCACCGTTCCTCTTTTCTTCATAGATAAACCTTGCTTAATGGGAGGAGTTAAGCAGAAATAACAGTCGTCTGTATGATTGGTAGGCTCACGCCAAACCATAGGTACTGCAAAAGCCATTGCCCGCTTGTTATTTTTCAGCCACTCTCGCAATATGACGGAACAAGAATTACAACATATATGAGGAGCCCATGATTTATCTTGGTCCCCAACTTTTACACCAAAATAATGTTCATAGGCAGTCTTAATGATAGGTGACATTTTACGTTTCTGAGCCTTAAATGTTATTTCACCACATATATAGCAAAAGCTATCGACAGAATTCACACACTTTCGAGGCATTTCAGATCAGCACTTAAATTAATTTAAAAATCAACTTCACACGATAATTTCAATAGCAACCACGTGCGTACAATTGACAAACTCGCAAAGGTTATGTTTACTACTTATGAACAGCTGATGAGAGGGGTGTTATGTAAACAAACATGTGTACCAACTGTTGGTGATGAAATATTTCATTTGTTGAAAACTCAATATATATATAATAGAATGATACTATGTCTTGAAAACAAGAGCTAATATATAATTTTTATGGTCATTTTCGGTTTTAACACGTGGAAATACATTAAAATCAGCTAATTTCAACCCCGAAACAAAAACTTTATTGTTCAGTGTTATTAGAAATTCAAGTTCTCCATTTAATTTAATTTAAAATAATATAAATGAAAAAAAAATCTAAATTGAACATTGACATCAACAAGTATGATATTGAAGGCATTAAAGCACACTGGGAGCATCTACTGGATATGTCCTACTTGACTATGCCACATATTTGGAAATTAAGGAAGGTGGTTCACATTCAGCCTAATGGTTTAGGTTGACATTTTGAAGTGTCTGTCAAACCCGGCCAATAAAAGCTGTAAAAATATTGTTAAAGACTAGGGAAGTAGACCTGTACAGGATGGGGGCAGTTGAAGGATAACACATGCTTCCTTTGTCATGGGAAGGAAAGAAGGCTTACTTGGAAATCCGTGTAGACCCTTCTAGAATTGCCACGCCACATCCATGAAGCTATAAAAGCAGCTCACCAGCGGCCACCCGAGCCAGTGATAAGGTTAGTTTCCGTGGCGGATCGTGTGCCGGGTCTGTCGTAGTCTGCACTGAAGAGATAAGTGAAAGTGATTAACAAGTTATCTTGAAGCCTCTTAGTAAATAAGTATATTTATTTGTACATAATAATGAAATTATTAACTGTATGTCATTTTATATTTATTTATTGTTAGTAAGGGCAGTAGGTTAGTTTGTAATAAATAGGTGATTTAATTTGTCTCTCATACCTTATATTCTCCGTCTTCATTGGTTTCTGTACACCATCTTCCGTTGGCGAGCGCTTTCGGACATTGTCCATCTTCTGGCCGAATACATACGTTCACTGTCACGGCCCGTATTCAAGTTGAATACGGACCGTGACAGTGAACGTATGTATTCGGCCAGAAGATGGACAATGTCCGAAAGCGCTCGCCAACGGAAGATGGTGTACAGAAACCAATGAAGACGGAGAATATAAGGTATGAGAGTTCTATATTCATTGGTGGTAGAAATAATAATAACCCTTTAGATTTAATTTGTATTAATAAATTACCTTTAACTTATCTCTTTGTTCTTAATTACTAGTGACCTACAGCCCGTAAGAATATCTTCCCCGTCTAAAAATATTCATTAGTTTTTAGCAATTTGTTCTTTTCAAATGTAGAAATGTGGATGTAGCTTTTGAAATAAAATATCGCAAGAAAAAATGGAGAAAAAACAAAGTATATGATTTATATAGGTAGGTGTCGTGAACTTCTGCACATATTGTTATTTTTTCCGAAGCCTTTCATATCACATTATTCTTAATTACGTTAAGTTTATATATTAATAATGTAAATTATATTTTTTTTCTTTCATGTTTTCCTACACTTTCTTTCTGCAGCCCTGAATATGGCTTACAATGTGAACCAGAAACGTCGGAAGGTATTAAAAAATACATTTTTTTTTAAATTGTATTTTCTTTATTGTGGATCAACCTTAAATGAACACCAACAAATTATTACATTTTTTTTGTTGAGGTTCGGTCAAGGTAGATCTAAAAAATACAATTAAAAAAATGTGTATTTTTTAAAATTATCTGCCAACGTTTCGGCTTACATTGTAAGCCATCTTCAGGGCTATCGTGAAGGCGAGAGGGGATGTCGTGTCACCACGAACCAAGCACCCATTTCCATGACACACTCTTGACTTCAGTCATGAAAATGGGATCCTGTTGACACGACGCCCCCCTCGCCTTCATGATAGCCCTGAAGATGGCTTACAGTGTAAGCCGTTTTGGCTGGCTCAACGTTTCGTTGGCAGATAATTTAAGAAAAAAAAATATACACATTTTTAACATTATTAGATTATTTTAGTTGGGGTTCGGTCAAGGTAGGACTATCTTTACCGAACCCCAACAAAAATCACCAAAAATACCTACTGTCAAAAAACTCTCCATTTGAACATACAACAAAACTTGGGGTGTTCTTACAATGTCTAACTCTACACATAGACCTCTCACCTGACTACAGTCACGTAACAAGACCTCACAGATCTCACCTGCAGACTCACCGCCACCAAAAGATGTCACCAACAAAACTCCACCAACTATAATTGTATTGGATATTACCAGCCATGCAGACATCAACACACCATTAAAGGTAGATGGTTTTTTTCGTTACTTTAAAACCAAATACCCCTCAATAAAATAATAGTATTACATAAGACATTAGTCTCCAACAACTACCCTTGACCGAACCCCAACAAAAATCATCTAATCATAATACCTAAGGTAAAAAAAACTCTCCATTTGAACATTTTTAAAATTTTGTTTTTTGGATCTACCTTGAAGTACCCCAACAAAATACATCTAATAATATCTAGATCCAGAATACTCTCCATTTGAACCCAAGCAAATTCTCTCCTGTTAGTGGATAATGATTTCTTTATTGATTCTAATGTGCTATATCTTATGATTTACAATTTAGATTTATTATCAATACATTTTTTGTACTTACTTGATCTCAATATGATTTATTGAATAAAATATATTGATATAAGTATTAATAAATTGTTACAAGATGGAGAATTTTGAAGCTATTATTATATGCTAAATTGATTGGTATATATTTATTTATTCATTCTGTTCATTCGTTGATTCAAATAAAATGCAGGTACATTAATGTAACATCCCTTCTGACCGTCTATTTTTATATATCTGTCGTTTCATCTTATAAATAAACAATTTATGTGTATTTATATGCTACAGAAAGAATCCGTTGTAATTTAGCAAGGCTAGCTCTATGGGTTGAATTTCCGTGCTTTGCTTTCTTCTGGGATTAAATGGGATGTAAAGAATTATATATATATATATATATATTGTATGCAAACCTGAAAGAGCTGAAGTTAATTACCGGGATTACGCGTTAAAAAAGTATGTATTTTATAAATTTTGTTGTTTAGTGACATTAGATTGAATAAATACTGCTTTTAGTTGAGGTATTTAATTTCACTTTAGTTTTATACAAGAAATGCAAGGGAATAGAATAAAAAAAACCTTACTAACTCAGCCGGGGTTCGAACCCGGGTCTCCTGCTTTTCGGGCTCGATTATTCAGGAGACCCGGGTATGAGTCCCGGCTGAGGTAATAAGATTTTTTTTTCTATTCCCTTGCATTTCTTGTATAGATTGAATAAAGTTTTTGGCTCCCATTGCTGTTTTCAATAAGTTTATTGTTATTTCAATACGTAATTTCAATATTGGTAAGAAAGTACTTAAAAAATAACCTTTTTCGTTAGTTACATGCATTTCTTATGTCTCAAATAATTGGGGTATTTTTACGGATTTTTATTTAATTTTTTTTAAAACTCTATGTGAGATGGCAGTATTAAAAAAAAAACCGGATCATAATTTATGTACTTTCCTTGATTCAATTTATGTGTCCATTGAGTTTTTCTAGGACAATGTAATTTACGAATTTAATTTGTCCAATACATTTTATTAAACTCCAACAGTTTACTTTGGGGTTTAATAAAATGTATTGCACAAATTTTACTTATGTAAAATAATTGTAATACTTATGTAATACCTACTTATAATATGTATTGGACTTTTACTTATACCAGTACCAGGTATAAACAATCGAATTGTCATAGAAGAGAACATTCTAGAGCAATTTATATTGTTCACGTACGTTTTTACTTGAAAAAAAAAAAAGAAAAAAAGAAAAAAGGAAATAAATTGCAGTATGAAGTCGTGTAATTACAGAGCAGTCAAGCTACGAAGAACTCCATGTAATTTGTTTGCCAGCTCTATAAAACTAACAGCTACAAAAAAAAAAAAAAAAAAAAAAAGAACGTAATGCCAGGAGGTCCTTGTGGACTGTGATTGCTCTCCGTGTCTGAATCCCAGGGACACTGGCTCCAGTCGACGCCAGACAGCCGACTTGCTAGCTGGAAGGACTTGTGCTGGAAGTACAAGCAGACGGTAGAGGAGGAAAAGCCACCATTGATTAGGCACTGTTGTAAGTATGTCGTCACATACTCTAGTTTGTGTGTGGTATATCCCAGCAGTGGACTTACTTCCCTTAAGAGGATCTCTAGCTGACGCCGCCATGACGCAAATAACTGAAAGAAGTACGAAATAGTGACTTGTGTAATATAGAGTAATATGTTATATATGTAAATATATATTTATATATGAAAGAAATAGGGAAGTTGTCGACCGTGGAGATATACGATTATGTAATGGGGGTTCGGTAAAATGTGAAAAACACAGTTTCATTCAAAAATTTCATTTATAGCAGCTTTACCGTAGATTAAAAAAAACTATTCATTTTGGTACTATAATGCAATTTAAAAAAAAATTTTTTTATAGATCTTTACAAATCTTTCATTGATGAAGCTAAAAATATAGCCCCTTCAAATTTTTTTTTAAATATTTAATTTTGAATAGGCCACATTGGGGTAACATAGAAACTTCAGATATTTAAAAAAAATACGAGTAAACATTTTAGAAAGGTTATTAGTGTCATGCCTAATTTAAATGCCTGGTCACCTTTCAGAGGTCGTTTTAAATTAGGAGCACTGCATTTGTTTATGTATGAGATATTTTCTTAAAAATATTTTTAAAAAATATTCTGAACAACACACAAAAAAAACAACTTATTAACGAATAAACGTTTGACATATTTTTTTACGAAAAAGGATCGTAAATGTATGTCAAGTTTGCTGGGGTGGTTTTACTATTTATAAAAAACATTTCATACTTTAGAAGTCATGAGTAAAGTAATACTTTTCAGAATGCCAGTTCTGAACTTTACGACATAAAAGATTTTTTAAAATGGTTCTTCATCTGATTACAATATAGTTATGTTATATATTTGTAATAGGTGTGTTGTACTTTCAAAACTTAATTTATTACCATTAGAACATTACGATTATAAAAGTGATACTATGTATACTGCGTAATATAATATTTTAAAATTTATATGTTATTTTCAGTCAATATTATGCATGTAAGGTTTACACTTTTGATGAATCACTTATGTATTTTTTATATTTATGTATGAGGCTATAAATTACGTGCATTGCATGACGCGTCATTAATTAACGTACTATTCTATTTCATAAATATATTTATCTGTAAGCGTTCTAGTGTGCGCAATCTTCAAAACAAAAACACAAAATTCGGTATTTAAGTTTATTTTTCCAAACAGTTTGTTTAGTTCCTAATGATATTATTCAAAAGGGAGGGGTGGTTCAGAGGGAGCCTGAATTTTAAAATATTTATAATTTCTTTACTATCAGCGTTTAAAGTGTAATTTTAGAACAAAAACCTATTCTAAAGAAGGCATTAAAGAATATAGTTTCGAGTGACTGGAGGGACCTCAAGTTTTAAAAATATACTAATTCAGGATTTTTATTAAAGACTCTTGAATGAACAAAAGGAGAGTTTGTTGACCGTAGATATTATTCTAAGATGATTTTAGTTGGGGTTCGGTCAAGGTAGATCCAAAAAATACAAATTTAAAAAATGTATTTTTTAATAAAGGATTAGCTGCCAACGTTTCGGCTTACATTGTAAGCCATCTCCAGGGCTATCATGAAGATGAGAGAGGACGTCCTGTCCCTAAGTTCACATTTCCATGACAGACTCCTCATTAGGACTCTTGAAAGAAGTCAATTATGGTTGAAATCTAATTTAGTAGAGATGGATTTAGAGAGAAGCCAAAATTTATTATATTGATAAAATCGTTTTTATTTTATTTAATAATAATTTTCTTGAAAATAATAGGTAAAAATCTAATTTTACAAATTAGTCTTCTTTAAGATGTTAAAAAAAAAATGCTTATTGAGAAATATATTTACGTATGTATCTGCTTTGCCTAATACCTAAAATGACACCCGGCCAGATTTAGTGGTATTTTCTTTTATTTTCATTAATCTGCCGCGTTTAAGATATATTACGATATATTTACTATCATTTATGTTAATTTAAATAAAACATGGGAAATCTGCTCGTTTACGTAGCTTCTGTGAGGAGGACGTATTTTTGGTTATAGCTAGTAGATATTTGTTTGTTTATTTTGCTGTAATTTAAATATTGTGGCCGACAAAGGAGAGTTAGAGTTTTGGAAAGTTAATGAAGATCCAATATCATCTTATCTCCTTGATAAAGAAATTGGCGATATATCTTTGGAAAGCCAATTAGAAACCTTATCTGAAGGCAAAGAGATTTATTTTGGTTCCAATTCAGTGAATGTTTTTGACTGAATGTTACTTCTTGAGGAGTACAGTTCGAATCAGACTTCCTGAGGGCCCAAAGGAAATACATCAGTCCATGTGACCAGAGAGTGAGTGAACCATCTGATTTCCATTTATAATAAATTTTATTTATTTTAATAAACATTAGTGGGCTGATGTGAATTTCAAAAATACTATGCAAACTATTTAAGACCTGTTGGAAACACACACACTCACACAAAACAAGCTAATCATTTGTTTATTGCTTGCAATAAAAAAAATCTTCTTATATATATATATATATATATATATATATATATATATAAAATGATTTTTTTTATTGCAAGCAATAAACAAATGATTAGCTTGTTTTGTGTGAGTGTGTGTGTTTCCAACAGGTCTTAAATAGTTTGCATAGTATTTTTGAANGCCTGTTGAGTTCTTGTCGTTTGATTTTTATATGTTGGCTCCAATTAAGTCGTGAGTCAAGGTGGAACCCAAGGTAACGGACTGAATCAAGGAGGGGTATAGGTATACTATTAAATGTGACATTATAGGGGGAATCTTTTCTTAGTAGAAAATTTACCTGTACGCATTTGGACTCATTTATCTTAATTCTCCATTTGCTACACCAGTGCTGAATGGCATCTAGGTGGTTTTGTAGAATATTAGAAGCGGTTTTAGGATCAGGATGGGAAGTGAGGATCGTTTTGTCATCTGTAAATAGGTCCACTAGGGTATTAGGATGGGTGGGGATGTAATTGATTTTATTTATTGATATTCTAGGTAATATTAATATTATTGTTGTTGTATATTTTTATAGTTATTATTGATTAGTTAGTATTTTTCGGTCGTCGAGGAACTCAAGCAGAAACGTTTCGCTTACAGTGTAAGCCATCATCAAGACTAAATAAACAACAGATGAAAAAGGACTTACTGATCCCATATGGAGGTACCTACGTTCAATCACTAGGTACTTCACTAATTAGTTAATATTTTGTATGTAGTCTTCTGATCCCTATACATTTAAACGGCCTTTTTTCTTAATTTACTTTTACATAAAAATTAAAAGCAACATATTATACAGTTTTAAATATTGTAATCTGGTGTTTGATTTAAGCCCTGAAGATCCCGTAAAACTATAAGACGAAATGCTAGCTTAAAAAATATAAAACAATACACATTATTTAGGTGTATTTTTTTCTTCCAGGACGGAACCCACTGTGTTATTCCTTGCAGTATCATATTTGATAAAATAAAGTTAATCAAATACAGTATGTAGCATATGTATCGAAATTAGCTACTAACCAATGTGCTAATTACTCTCCAAGTAATCTTATATATATATAACTTTTTATTTAAAAAAAATTATTCTGTACACTGTTTTTTATACACTGTAATTTTTGATGGGCTACATTGTTGTCCTTGCCCGTCTATCCCTAATAATAATATTTACTACTTATTATACATTTTGGTCATAGAAAGTATCAATTCCAACCAAAAATAAATTCCTCCTTAATAAAAATAAACCATGTGTCATTAACAAATATTTTTGTATGTGTTCAAATGGAGAATTTTTTTTTTTTACAGTAGATATTATTATTTGATGTTTTTTTTTTTTGGGGGGGGGGGGGTCCGGTCAAGGTAATTCCAAAATTTTTATTAAAAATATGTGTATTTTTTAAATTATCTGCCAACGTTTCGGCTTACATTGTAAGCCATCTTTAGGTCTATCATGAAGTCGAGAGAGGACGTCCTGTCCCTAAGATAGCATTTTCATGACTTATTTGGATCTACCTTCACCGAACCCAAACATCTAATATTTTTTGTAAGTGGTTTATATTAATAGCCAAACAAACTGACCATATGACTGCTGTTGTTATCAACTTCAAAAAACGTAACATTTACATGTTGAAATTCTTCAATAAGGTTTCCAGGAGCTGTTCTAAATATATCCAATGATCTAAGTTCTCGCCAACAAAAATTTTATTTTTTTGTGGGGTCTGGAGAGAGTTTTCTCCCGTGAATTTTGTGGAGGAAAAATCCTTATTTAATCTTATGGCGTTAATATTAAAGGATGGATGTACGAGTGGAGCAGCAAAGTACCTGTTACGCTTCTTAAATAACAGTCACAGTCAGAGTTATTTTTGGCTATTTATAAATAATAAAAAAAACTATATTATTTTTGTTTCTCCTGGTTTTTCCAACTTACACCTTTACCAGACTTTAAAAAAAAAAAAAAAAAATTTTTTTCCACATGAGGAGAAACGAAGAATAATCATTGAATGACAAAATGGCGTTTAACAACTGACCACCAAAGTTATATTTTAAACCAAGTTGACTTATAGTACATGAATAGTTGAGGTTCAGGAAGAAATGAGTTTAGAAAAAACGTCTTATATAAAAAAATCAATCATAAAAAAAAATTTTTAACGCTAACATTTCGGCTTGCAGTTCCCAAAACCATTTTCAGGGCTGATGATAGTGGAAGTGGGTGTCTGAGAAGCTAAGCTGAAGAGGAAGTGTCAGGTAGGGGGGGAACCTATCATCAGCTGCAGGAACCATGAGAAAGGACTTCTGAATAATCCTGCTACAAAATTTAGTGGAGGTCCTACGAAGAAAATTATCTTCCTTTTACTTTGTGCAGAGCTTAATCGCTACATGTTCATTTTGTATTGTTATGTTTTTTTTAAAATTACTTCAAAAGGAGAGTTTTTTGGCCGTAGATATTATTCTGAGATGATTTTAGTTGGGGTTCGGTCAAGGTAGATCCAAAAAAACACAAATTTAAAAAATGTATTTTTTAATAAAGGATTATCTGCCAACGTTTCGGCTTACTTTGTAAGCCATCTTCAGGGCTGCGAAATACAATGTCATGAGAATACAATAATAATTGAAATTAGTATAATAGAGAATTGCAATAAT
>KZ806869.1:336493-350273 GCA_000696205.2 Oncopeltus fasciatus
ATAATAATAATAAAATATATATATATATAAAATAAAATAAAAATATTTAAACAAAAAATACAGAAAAATAAGAAAGAACTTAGCGTGTACTTCACTTGTTGGAGAAGCTGCCCAATGGCAGAACTCCTTAATCTCTATTTACAATACACAGGTTGTTTTTTTCTCTTCATATTATTTATATTTTATGGAGTGTTGGCAATGAGAAGGTCACGGGGCCATTTCCTATTCAGGCGGCGTGGTAGGTTATTAGGATGGGTAATACTGGATAGAGTTTGGGCTAAAGGATTGGGATGCATGGAAAGGCCATAGTGGAATTTATTAAAACGGGTTGTAATGATGTCCTTAACTAAAGGGATTTTAAGGTCATTGTGGAGTAAGGAGTTTGCGACGTAATAGGGTGCATCAACTATGATTCTTAGGATTTTGGATTGAAAGGACTGTATTCTTTGGATGTTGGATGGTTTAGCGATTCCGCTTAAAAGGATAGATATCGTTATCATCGCTTTAACAGAAAAGTTCTTCTGCCTAAGTCTTAAAAGTATTTTTGACTTATGATTGGAGGGCTGAATAATTAAACTTACACTTTGTAACAATATGACGCGAGTCCCCTACCAAAGTCTAGAGTAGTTTCGTGCTGAGGGATGGAATGTTATATAACTCACCAACTCAGTTCTACTGTTGAAATCTCAAAATGCGTCGGACCGAGGTTAGAAGTGGTGGATGAGTTTTACACTCCGCATAGTTAAACCACCACACTATGAAAGATCAGCTGACTTGCAGACTAAAAGAGCGCCAAAGTTTTGATGGGTCTCGGATCAAAGTTTGAAAAGTTTGGACACTCTCCATGTCTTTGAACATATTTATCTCCCAAAGCTTTAATTTTTTAATTCTTTAATCACATCTCAATGTTTATTGATCCAGCAAAAGGTAATTGACAAGCCACTAAGTCTTTATCAATTCCCTTTTTCAACGCTTGGTGACTCTCCTATTCTTAGACACCATCTGCTAAATTCACAAACTTCTGGGTGCTAGAATAGTGCATTATTCATTGAATGAATCCATTTCGTTTTGTAAAGCTAGCTGACATGCAGGCCTCCAGAAGTTGGCTGACGAAGGCAAGTCTTCATGGTGTGCAAACCGAGCAAATCTCGATGTATGAGGACAGAGCTCTAATGGTGGACTTGATGAACAACTTAAGCTGGCATGGAAGTTCATGAAGGTGACGAGGACTTAAGTAGTCAATCGCGGATTTTGCACTTTGAGCTTAAGATGTCACACAAAACCGAAGTTAATAAATCTGAATCGTAAACATGTTACTTTCGACATGTCTATATGAATCCCTCATCACTGGTTGTCTTCTACGTCCTCTATGTTCCTTTATTTTGATCCTGGATTTAGTGGATTCGCAATCATACCTCTGAAGAGGCTGGTGCCTCAAACGAGACATGACAGTAACTTGGGGCTCTTGTCCACAATAAAGAATTCGCTTTGTTTACATTCGTCTCAAAAGGGTGTTCATGTTAGGAAAATACCCTCAATGGCATCGTCTAATATTGTATTTCCCGGTACAACGAAACAAGAATATACACAATCGACAAATATAGCACTGGAAAAAATGGCTCATAGACCCTATAGAAGAAACATGAAGCTCATTGCAGAATAAGAGGAAGTGTTAATGCCAAGTAGAATCTCAGATCGCTTGTTGAAAAGAAAGATTTATCAAGGAATAAATAAATAAATTAAAAAAAAAAAAAAGTGGCTAAATATAGTCTACATGATGTCAGAATTATATGAAGAACAAAGCTTCTACATTTTCCAAAACTTTTTGCGATTACAATAAGTACTTTTCTTATAGAGACTATATGCAGTAATGATAAGAAAATTATAAAATATTATACAATTAAAATATCATCAAAATGTTTAATTGGTAAATAATAAACTAAAATCATAATTTTGATTTAATTCTTTAAAATTTCGATAATATTTTATTCTTTGAAACCCCAACTTGTACAGTTGGTGATTGCTGGCAAACTTACGCCAGTAATTTAGTTACTGTCAAATAAATTGACGTAAATACATTCTTTATCACATACAGGAATAAGTGAATCATTTTTAAAATTCCAGTTAAAATTACACAGCAGTCATAAATCAGTTTTAAAACCAATCGTGAACATATATTAATTTTGTAATTCTTTCAAATATACGTTTAATGTTCTTTTTGAATCTTCAAATAAATGTTTACAAGTTTAAATAATTATTTTTCTAATTCTTAGTGAGTAGATTGAAAATATTGCCAATGAGTTTGATTCAGGTTTTCAATTTTGTAAAAAGAAAGTGGCAATTCCCAAACATTTTATCTGAAATTCGCCGCCATACTAATAAAAAAAATTTATATTTAAAAAATAACAGAATAATTACAAAGTATTTCCTTTAATTATTTTGTAATAACAAATTTTGTTTCAGAAATTACAGATGACATTCTTGCAGCCCAGTCTTTTGTTTTCTTGCTCGCGGGATTTGAAACAACTTCTGAGTGTCTGAACTACACCATATTTCTGTTATCCAAACACAAAGATGTACAGGAAAAAGCAAGAAAAGAGGTACAAACAGTTTTGAAGAATTTCAATGGAGAATTTTCATATGACTCTATTAAGGAGATGACTTATTTAAAAAATATAATTTTAGGTTGGTAAAACAAATAGAAATTTCTATTGTAATGTAAATGAATTTATTTTATTTAGGGGCAGATATTTTCAAAAGTTTTTTGATATTTAAATTGGGTATAAGTATTTGAAATATAAAATTATAAATTCAAAATAACATGATATTTGGCCATATTGAGGTTTTAGTTAGTTAACAAGCTTGGTCATATTCATTAAAGTAGATTATTTTTATACTGTAGTATTATATTGGCATGTTTATCTGTGAATATACTACTTGAAAATGATTTCCGTTTTCAGATTTCTTATTGAAATAAAATCACAATATTTAGGATTGTAGCAATAACAAATATTTATGTTTTTCCAGAGTCCACAAGGATGTATCCTCCGGTCCCTTTCCTCAATCGCACAGTAGACAAAGATTATACATTTCCAGATGGGACAGTCGCAGAGAAGGGACTGGATATTATAATTCCGTTGTACTCTATTCAACGGGACCCATCGTACTATAGAGACCCAGATGTCTTCAATCCTGACAGATTCAATGAGCACCTGGATAAGGGACGCTATCTGGCCTTCGGAGATGGCCCCAGACACTGTATCGGTAAGATATAAGTTCAATAGAAATTAACGTATCGTCTAAACTGTATGGTATTCTGAAATATGTCGTCTGTATTGTATAGCCTGTGCCAACTTTACTGAATCATCTTTATCATTTGTATTGTCTGTACTGCATCGACTGGACTAAATCGTATCGTCTGAACTCTATCGCCTGTATCTTTTGAACTCTCTGAATTCGATTATAGAATGGGTATAAGCACAATTGAAGTTATAATCATATAAAATATGATAGGTGAAAAAGTTTATAAAATAAGTTCAAATGGAGAATTATTGACCTTAGAGATTATTAGTAGAGAATTTGTTTGGGTTCGGTCAAAGTTAATCCTAAAAAATACAACTTTAAAAAAATGCACTTTTTGTCATCTGTCGACATTTCGGTTTACATTGTAAGCCATCTTCAGGCGAGAGGGGACTTGTTGCTTCTGGATCAAATGTTCATGACTGGTCCAATGTTCATATATATATATATATATGAGTNATATATAAAGTTTAATTAGATTTAATTTATAGCATTTTAATTGGTAGATCTCAATATACAACTAATTGCTGCTTCTTTTTATTTTATTTTATTGTGCATTTTTTGTATGTAATATTATTAGGAAATCTTTCCTTAGCTGAAAATGTACCTGTACGCATTTGGACTCATTTATTTTAATTATCAATTTACTGCACCGCTGCTGAATAGCATCTAGATGGTTTTGTAGAATGTTAGAAGCGGTTTTGGAATCAGGATGGTAGGAGAGGATCGCTTTGTCATCTGCAAAGAGGGCTAAAAGAGTATTAGGATGAGTAGGGATGTCTGCAGTATAAAGGATAAAAAGGATGGGTCCAAGGACACTGCCTTGTGAAACGCCCGCTTTCACAGGGTAGTGTTCGGAGTAATCTGATCCTTGCCGGACCCTAAAGAAACGGTTTGAAAGTTTTTGATATATTCTTTGTATGTTGTTATGAAATATATTATGTATGTGATATTATGTATAGTGTACATATTATTATCATATTTAAATGTACTCGTTGTCTTTTTTTAGTATCATGTATTTTTACACTTTTGCGAAATTGTGATGCATTATTGATGAAAGTATTTAATTAATGAGTACTTGTATCGTGTGTCCATGATTTATTCGGATTGCAATCTATATTTAGATTTCAAAAAAATAAATATTCTATTCTTAAAATTCCAATCATATTAAGTTTATGTTAAATTAAAAAAAAAAGTATTGACTCATTGTCAATAATATGTATTTTAGTTTTTGAAAAACTTTATTTTTTACTCTTAGTAATCCCTGCAGGTTAAGTAAAACTAATATGTTTATCCATCTGTATCTGAGGAAATAATAATCTAATAAGGGATTATCACCACTCCAGTATTTTTTTATACTTAATATCATCTTACTAAAAAAACTTATGTTTCAGGAGAACGCTTTGCAATGCTTGAAGTAAAGATGGTGATAGCAAAACTCTTGAACAACTTTTACCTTGAAGAGAGTAAGCTGACAAAGAATCCAATAACATTTCGAACCCATATTCAATTGTCACCATCTCACCCCCTTTATCTCAAATTAGTAAAATTAAATGATGAATAATTACAATCACACATTCAAATATATAGTATGTGTAAAAAGTGTGTTTCATTAACCCAAAATATAAAGCCTTTTCGAAATACTTGATAGAAAGTGTAGAACTATGAATTGTATTGTCATTAGAATGTTACTGAATTACAATCGAAATGTATAATTTAAGTCAAACTGTTATGTTTTTTCTCTATACTTTAACTGATTTCTGCCTTTTTCTGTCATTGGAAAAAATATAATAAGACAGACATAAGTTCAAAGAGACTTTGTTTTTAAATTTGGTTAATACACACAATGATAATGGATTTAACTTAGGTAATTAATTTATGACAAAAAAAAATGGCACAAATTTTAAAGTCCACCTCGCTGGAGCTGTTTGAACTCAGCGAATTTCTCAGTATTGTACTTGTGAATTTGTATTTGAACTTTCCATTTATCATATAAAGAAAATTAATGTTGCGTTTTATTGCACTAAACTAAATACTACGCCCGCTATCTCGATACTAAATATTACAGCTCTTTTTACGTGCACTTGACATTTCAGAATATACCCCACTCTCTCTGGCCAATTTCCCACAATAAAGAATTGGGCCTTTTATTTTACACTTAAAAGCGATATGCTAATAAAGATTGTTTTTTTTTTAAAGTTATGTAATTACATAAAGAAAAACAATAAAATTTACGGTTTAGATAAAACACCACTACTAATTGTTCAATTTCACTATTTTACTCCTAAAGATTTTTTTTTTTTTTTTAGTTATCTAGTTTAAATTAACGAAACTCAAGAAAAAATTTGTTCATTAAAGAAAAAAAAACCGAATTTATATAATATTAGGTGTGGATTTTTACCTGATACTTAAATTTGAATTTTATTACCCAGAAGCCGAAACTATATGTTTTTGAAGTTTGGTACATCGCTTCTACATGCAAAATGATAAGCTCAGTTTGTTATTTAAGGAAATCGGAGGAATTGGAATGAGAGATCTCCTGCAATCTCAAGCATGAGTACAAAATGCCTTCCTGTAGCAGGCGTAATATTTATTTTTGATTAATGAAACAACACAGATTTATCTCTTGAAATAGGAAATCTTTTAGGAATAACTCAGTAGAATTGAACAATCAGGAATGGGAGTTTAACAGAACCCAGAATTTTAATTTAACTAGAATCTACAATCATTTGTTTATATATTAATACAAGATGACAGGTGGCTTTTAATAACAAAAAAGTAATAAAGCAGAAAACTCAAAAGAAGAGGTGTGAGGAGTTATCTGACTAGGCAGTCCAAGTACAAATACATTTCCTATGCAGAGGGTTCTTTATTTGTTTTAATGTAATACAACTCAACACAGACGTATTTCCTGACTTCCGAGGAAGGATGAAAACAAAATTAATGATTATGGTTGGACTTTTAGACCATGCGGCTCATGACCGGTCAAAACTGAACTTCTTCTGGAAAAGAGATGATCCTTTTCTGTAAGTGTGGTGAGAGTGGAGATGCAACACATGTAATATCCTTGTGTGTCCACAACGAAACACGGCGGGGCACTGAGGAATGAGGGGGGGAGAGAGAAAGAGAGAGAGAGAGAGAGAGAGAGAGAGAGATTAGATTAGATTAGTTCTTTATTGTCATAGGATCCTTTCTTCCTGACGATTTCAGGCTACTAAACGCTTTTTATTCATTATTAAAAAAAACACCAAAGTAATAAAATTAAATACAGATGTATATAAAAAACAATAATAATTTAAATAAACGAACAATAAATGAATATTTTATGTATCCAATGAAGAGAGAGAGAAATACATTAAAGACCCTTATCTTTGCTTAACTCATGATCAGCTTCAAGCTCCAACCCTTAGGGCTCTGTAGGGAAGAAAATTTGTCTTCCCTCATGTCTTTAACAGCGCCAGTGGCATAAACCATCATAATCCAGAAGCTCAGCAGAGTAAAGTTATTATTTATTGATTCCCTGCTCCTGCGGAACTTCTTACATCGGTGAAACCGGAAGGACGATAGATACACGTCTCAAAGAACACATCGCAGACATCAAACACGGACGTACAGAGAGGTCAGCTCTAGCAGAACACTTCGCCAACACCTGCCATCACATCATATTCGAAGACGCCTCAATACTGGCCCGGGAAAGCAACTACTATCGACGAACCATCAGAGAAGCCATCGAAATAACCAAGAATCCGAAAAATATCAACAGAGAAGACGGATACAGACTGAGCAAGAACTGGAAACCAGCGCTAATTGACAAGAGGATCCAACCAATCAGTGACCAGCTACCTGACTACACCGGAGACCAGCCGCCAGAACACAGTATCAACCAATGGGAAGGCAGACTTCGCCCAAGGACCAGACCGCGCCGGGATTATACACCACCTGGTGTATAAAACATGGTAAATATATACCACCTGGATTTTAAAAATGTGTCTTTTACAACTCTCATTCTCTTTTCAGCCGTGAAGAAGCCATCACATGATGTACGAAAGCTCGGCAAATAACAATTTGACACAGTCCAACCCGGAAGAAGAAACGGTAAATACTTCTGACGACCGTCGAAGCCTACGTGAACAGTATTTGCTATTCTAAAGGGTTATTATTATTTCTACCACCAATGAATATAGAACTCTCATACCTTATATTCTCCGTCTTCCTTGGTTTCTGAACATCTCCCGTTGGCGAGCGCTTTCGGACACTGTCCATCTTCTTCCATTTCTGGAATACGGACCGTGACAGTGAACGTACGTATTCGGCCAGAAGATGGACAGTGTTCGAAAGCGCTCGCCAACGGGAGATGTTCAGAAACCAAGGAAGACGGAGAATATAAGGTATGAGAGTATTTGCTATTGTTTAATAAATGTATGTTAAGAGTAAGCCACTGTCTGTTAGTGGGTATTGATCATGGTGGCAGTTGTTAGTTCAGTTTTTGATTTGAAATGACTGGTGACCGTTATGTAAAGTAAATATCCAATATAATCCGTACTTTGACTATCAGTTTAGTTATTTCACATACCCCAAGGTACTCTGTTAAAATTATTGACCTTTGGCGATTTATGGTTATTAAGTTAACCATAAATTCCCTAGAGTCCGACCTCCGGCACCTCAATCCATCGTCATGGAGCTCTTTCACCGAAATCATGATGCTATACCCGCACTAATCACTTTCTCCCTTTAACATGGCGGGTGATTGGTTGACCGTCGAATATTAAGTGCGTGAGAAATAATCGATGTTTCGGCCAGGGATGAGGAAAATGATATACTCACTCCAAAATTATTGGGTAATTATTTTATTATTGCCGACGTTTCGACTTAGCTTGTGAGTCATCATCAGGGCGTTAAAGATGTCAGGAAAGATCTTAGAGGGAGGTTTGTGGTCACATCTCAGACTTCACAACTGAGTTCTACTTATGGAAATATCTTAGTCTGATATTTGAACAAAACGCTCCCTCAGAGATCTCTCAAAACATCATTATCGCCCTGATGATGACTTACAAGTTATGTCGAAACGTTTGCAATAATAAGATAATTAACCAACAATTTTGGACTATTTTATTTTTCTCATCCAGGCCGAAATCCTGACTAATTTCTCCAACACAATTCCCTCTTTAACATAATTCATGTCAGAGTGTTCCTCTTATTTCTCTCACACATATTCCTGAATCTTCTAAGATATTTGACTGATATTGCTGTTAGGCAAAAATAATGTTAACCATTGAAGTGTAATGGAACTAATATTCGTTATTACGAAATTATATCAATTTTTTTTTCGTTGATATATTTCCTATTTATTTGTGTATTGCAGCAGTTCCAATCGATCCTTTTTCCACCACTAATCACGTCTTACCCTTTATTTTTGTTTAATTGGCTATTACCACTTATTATCGACAGATTATCCTTATATATTTGTGAATTTATGGAATCCCTCCTTCAACATTTCTTTTTTAATTAGTCTATATTTTACTATAATAGGGAAAGTTGTGTGTATTCAGAAAGTAGAAATTATCAACAACACATTATAAAGCAATATTTTATTTTTATTTGAGAGATTTTAAAATGGTTTTAGAGTTGAGAAAAGAAATAGCATAAAATAAATAACTATACTTTTTTAAATGTACACACACACACACACACACACTTACATATATTCAATAATTGTCTTCAACTGTCTGTGTAAACCTAAGTAAAAATTTTTGGTTTTAAAAATTTATATTAGATCGTATGAAGCTTCTAAATTACTGGTCATCTCAATTGAGAACTAAGATAGTAAGGTAAAACAATTCCTTCATTATTCCCATTAAGTAATTTTGCAACACTTGTTAAACGAAGGTTTAGACTTCACAATAACATCCAATGACGTCTTATCAGTGTGATAAGAACATGAAAGTGATTTATTTGGTAAACAATAACATGAGCATATCGATTACGAGTTTTACAATAATTTTGTGTCCAATAAGTACTTCACATATATTTAGACAATTTAATGGACAATATTTTTGGTTAATTTGTATCTTACAACTTCTGAAGACCAAGGAGTATGGAACTGGCTTTGTGTTTTTCTACCTATCATGCAACTAATTATGACTATGGACGGAGGATATATCTACCGGTCACTACCCCATTATAAACCACCATGGCACCGGTAAGTCTGACAATTCACTTCAGATACTCACTGAAATGTAAAGTTAATGAGCAAAATTTCTGTAACGATGAGATTCGAACCTGCTATTTCTTATCACCGGTCAACTGAGTGTCTAAGAACTTTGTATTACAAAAATGTCAGACTTTACATAGTCAGCGCTTTTGGAAGAGTCTGGATAAGAGCATAAGGATTCGATTTCAGTTAGCAGGAATTTTTAAATCACTAACAGTGAATAAGTTTTAATAAAAGTTTTTGTAGAAAAATAATCATGGCGAGAAGCCATTGAGATCAAGTAGATGAATCATGATAAGATTTTTATTAATTAAATTCCGGTTGCTATTAAAATAGTAGCCAGCGCGAGGCAAATTCTGGTACTTATTGCTGTTGAGAATATAGTTAAATATTATTTGAATCATACAGGGCGCTTAAAAAAAACTTGCTACCTAAGCCGGGAATCGAACCCGGGTTATTAATAATCACAGAGCATTCTGTTCAGAACCACAGTCCCCTCTTTCCCTAGCAAGGCATGCTCAGAGTCATTTAATGACGTTTTCCAAGTTCTAGTGATAGGAGATATTTACTGTAGAAAAATATTATTCACCGAAAATAATGACAGGAGACACATAAATATTGAAATTAAAAAAAAAAGAAGGTTTTCATATATATTGAATATTTATTTGTTTATAAAGCCAGAATAATAAAAATTACTAATGTACTAATTTTTAAAATATTATTTTAATCGTACAGGGAGCTAGAAAAAAGATCTTACTGCCTCAGCCGGGAATCGAACCCGCATTATTAATAATAATAACAATAGAGCATCCTGTTCAGAACCACAGTCCTCTCTTCCCATAGCAAGGCATTCTCAGAGTCATTTAATGAGTTTAATGACGTTTTCCAAGGTTAAGTGATTGAACAACTTCCCGACACGGCTTCAGATTTGCAACTGAAAAAGAGAGTGTGTGTTTGTGTTTTGAACGCAACGTAGGCAAAAGTTTTCACTTTTTTCTTATGAAATTCAGCATATAGCTGTCAACTGCAAAACGAAGTGCCATGTTCGTTATTGAGCAAAAAAGACAAATACGAGTAGGCGTAATATTCAGTTTAGAACAATACAGATTTTTTAATGATGAACATTAAGTTTGGTGGACATAAGAAATTATATTTCTTACAGATATTGGCCAACTGCGAAACTGCGAAATTCGCTTAGTTTACACAGCTCAAGAGCGACTTACTCTTTCCTCAGTAGGCACTCGAAGCACTTTGAGGCGGCGAGAGGATATGTAGGTACGACAGACACCTAACACTGTTTTCGCTCTCTTCATTGTCTGTCCTGAACAACATTGCTATAGGCAGTCATGTATTGCACTGTAGTATAATTATGTAACAATACATATATATATATATATATTTTATATAGGCAGTCGTATATTGCATGTAATATACAGCTCTTGCACAGTCATACATAAAGGGCGAGATAGGAATACAAAGGTCGAGCCAAAGTTCACTAGTTCTGAATCGCTACAGAGTTTGACGGGAGTCAGTGGCTAAGTAGTGCCTATACCAGACCTCTTTGCTCCGGGATTCAGTGTGTCCTGCACAGGAGTGAGTTCCAGACTTCTTATGGCTTGGACATCTCTCTCTCTCTCTCTCCCTCTCGGAATCTGTAGAGATTACTAAGAGAGAGAGAGAGAGTGAGAGAGAGCTAGCAGATTTCATGGTATATACACTGTTTCCTAGGAAAAGTCTTTCGTTTATAGTCTACACTTTTGAACACTACGCAAATGAAGTTGTCATGGAGACAGGATTGGGAATAGGCAGAAGGATGAATGAAGAAATCAATGACATACTATAAGATGGACGTCCATAGTCAGCTAATACGAATTCAAGGAAAGGAGAGATACAAATCATTCTCCGACCTGTTCGTGAAGAATCTCTCCGAGCAAAAAAAGTAAAATATCCTCCACACAACAGTAGATTTGCCAATCTTCATAAGAGGGACTTGGAGTGAACAACGAATTTCACCTTTAAATATGGAGACACTAACGAGAGTAGAAGGTAGGTATGATCGCATTTTTCAGTCTGTCCAGGTGGCCTCTTAGAGTCTCAGTCTTCTGGTCCTGACAATTGTTCCCAGATCCCTATATATAGTTTTTTATATATTATATTAACATGAATACGATAATTCTTTAAAGTTTTACTATTAAGTATAGTATAAGTTTAAAATTTTGACTAATCCATTTTATAAATATATACAAAACTTGAACGTATATGTAACTCCCTAGTTGAATAAGGATATGCAACATGCATGACTTATAAGCATTTCATATCCTGGTGTACTCCAGCCAAGCAGATCAATAAATGCAGGAGCCTTTTTTGAGACATTTCTAGGACAAAAAGTGACGCCGACCTTCAGATTACTAAAAGTTTATAAAACAGCTTTTCATAGATATTTCTCAAAAGTTAATTAGTTAAAATATATTACTATTGCATGCATACATAGGTATATGACTACTCTCTCAACTCATAACTGAAAACATTAATTAATTATAACAAAATTGTATGCAATCAAATATTGTTTAACTAATCAACTATAATATATTTTAAACTCTGTTTCATAATGAGAATAATTGTTGAACAGTACTATATAAATATACAAAGAGCCCAAAAACACTAAAAATCTTGTCAAGTGTTCCTTTATTACTTTAAAAAGATATCCGCTTCACATAAGGATGAAATATTAAGAGATAATATAATTCTTTTCAAAAATTTGCTTTGACTAAAATAATTTATCATCTCTAATTTCTACCTACGCTTTTAGTGGTAAATCTTAAAGCATATAACTTATTTTTTAAGAGAAAAAAACATTTTCGTAAATTTTTAAACGTTCATGGAACTTGTTTTCGACGTATGAGGAAAATCTTAAGCAAACAAACTTTTAAAAATTGGTTCCTCTCTCGAACTTAGAAAATGAAAGTTTTAATCAATTCTGAGAGTTTTAAACAAATTCACAAACCTGAAAAGTTACTAACACCCGAAGCTTTTTAAATTTACATTTTAGTCATTTTCAATTCAATAGATTTTAAGTTTAAAGGGTTAATTCAAAACTTTTTACAATTAATCTTTTTAATATAAATACACTCTCAAATTAGCGTAAAATAATTACATTTATTAAAAAACATATCGGAACAGTTTAAAATGTATTATAAGTAATTTGTTCTACACCAATTGATTGCTTTTAATTTATGTTGATTAATCAAAGTTTTTCACAGTCCTTTGCAGAGAGAATAGTCATAATTATGTAGAGTAGTAATATGATTTAATTAATTAATTTCTCGAATGAATTAACTTTTCTGAGGTATGAGTTTACTAAAAATAAATCTTTATTTTTTCTAAACTCAATTTCAAAAACATATAATAATTAAATTTGCCCCGATTACAAATATATGAAAGGGTTTTAGATATTTTCTTCGAACCAATTTGATTGTTTGTGTATTTGTTCACGTAGGCTTCGACGGTCGTCAGATGTATTTACCGGTTTTTTCTTCCGGGTTGGACCGTGTCAAATTGTTGTTATTTGCCGAGCTTTCGCACATCATGTGATGGCTTCTTCAGGGCTGAAAATAGAATGAGAGTTGTAAAAGAGAGATTTTTAAAATCCAGGTGGTATATAATTACCATGTTTTATACACCCGGTGCTGTATAATCCCGGCGCGGTCTGGTCCTTGGGCGAAGCCTGCCTGATATTTTTCGGATTTCAACAGACATTTGATATCAACAGGGAAGACGGATACAGACTCAGCAAGAACTGGAAACCAGCGCTAGTCGACAAGAGGATCCAACCAATCAGTGACCAGCTACCTGTCTACACCGGAGACCAGCCGCCAGAACACAGTATCAACAGATAAGAAGGCAGGCTTCGCCCAAGGACCGGACCGCGCCGGGATTATACACCACCTGGTGTATAAAACATGGTATTTATATACCACCTGGATTTTATAAATCTCTCTTTTACAACTCTCATTCTCTTTTCAGCACTGAAGAAGCCATCACATGATGTGCGAAACGAGCTTTCGACAAAAAAAACGAGCAAATAACAACAATTTGACACGGTCCAACCCGGAAGAAGAAACGGTAAATGTTTGTGTATTGTTTTTTAGCAATTTTAAATTTGACATTTTAGAATTTTAATTTACTAATCGATATATTTTAATACAAAATTAATTCAAAACTTACTGCTGTGAATGTATTTACTATATTGCATTTATATATATATATATA
>KZ806869.1:350921-361543 GCA_000696205.2 Oncopeltus fasciatus
TTACGTGGGATTAAATACCACAAATTAAATAATATTTATAAAATTAAAATTAAAAATAAATTAAGTAGAGTCATTTAAACAGCTTGACAATGTCAGCTCCTCCGAGCGTGAGCGATATATTCGTCGGCCTCGGAGGTTGGACTCTCGACACTAGTGCGGGGAATTTAATAACTTATCTGACCTGTTCCGGTAGCATAAGTGGCTAATGCACCGGCCCGGATAGCAGGGGATCCAGGTTCGAATCCTGGCTGGGACAGTTAGATTTTTTATTCTGTTCCCTTGCACTAAAAATTCTCTAGACACATGATAACATTTAATTTTTAAATTTCGTAAAGTTTCACAAAAATTTTAAAATTAAAAAACATAGAATTAATGTCTATTCTGTTTTCAGTTATTTGAATATCGAATAGTCATAATTACATTGAATAGTAATTTAATTTAATAACTTCCTATGATATATGTGTATATATCTGTGTGTTGTTTTAGAAAATGTATGTAATTTAAAATTTTTTAATTTCTCTTTTTTTTTTTACATTTAAACTCTCCTCAAATTGTTGTTTATTTACTTATTGTATGTATTTATTGCTTACAGATTAATAATCTGCTTTTTTGGAGTACATCAAAACTATGATTGCTCATATGCTATGCATGTTGCATATGCTAGACTGTAACGGATCTAAAAATGAGAGAAATAAACAAATAGCTATAAAACTATATAATAGCTTATACATATATACATACATACATACATATATATATATATATATTTTATATAGGCAGTCGTATATTGCATGTAATATACAGCTCTTGCACAGTCATACATAAAGGGCGAGATAGGAATACAAAGGTCGAGCCAAAGTTCACTAGTTCTGAATCGCTACAGAGTTTGACGGGAGTCAGTGGCTAAGTAGTGCCTATACCAGACCTCTTTGCTCCGGGATTCNGAGAGAGAGAGAGAGAGAGAGAGAGAGAGAGAGAGAGAGTGAGAAAAATGTCAGTTGGATTTTTACATCTGAGGGGTTTTAGGCCACCTGATGTAGTTCTTATATGCGTTTGTCCAGACCTCAGAGATGTATGTAAGGAGAGTGTTTTTATCTCATTATATTGAAGAATTCTATTCAATTAAAAAAAAACTCTATCTCCATAAAGCAGGAGGCAGGGATGGATAAAGATAATGAATAATTTATTCTTTCTTTGGTTCCTCTTTGGCCTGAGCTATTTCAAATGATATAGGACGAATTGCCCACAGAACTTAGTGACATCTTGGAGAAGTCCTGCTCTGAATTTGAAGAACATGTTTCGTCTATCCCGAAGGACTTCTCAGCTTGCAGTCCTTTTATGCCACAGTAAACTTCGAGTTCTACTAAGAGTTCGAGAACTAATAATAATGAACCTAAGGAAGACAATACTTTTATTGCATTTTGGCCTCTGAAGGTGATGTCTCTCAGTGAGCACACAATATATTTTGCTTGAAAAAGTTAACATTTTTCATCGTTGTATTGCACTATTTCTATTTAGAGGCTCAAAACTCCTATAAAGAAGAGTTCTCTTAAGGGTTTTAGATGTACCTCGAAAGTGCTTTGTTTTAGAGTTGAGGAAACATGGGAATTGTTAGAAAATCAAGCTCTTGTAGAGGTCAATGTGCGCCTATTGAATGAAAGGGGGAGCATGTTTTGAAACAAAAGTTTAATTTATATGAATATTTATTTGGTTGTGGTTTATTATCCCCTGTAAATTTTAAACAATTAACGAGAGGGAATAGAATAAAATTGTAGTGGGAATTTAATAGGATATCTAGCTCGTCCTGGTGGTGCAATGGTTAATCACGCCGGCTCGGAAAGTAGAAGATCCAGGTTCGATTCCTGGCTGAGACAGATAGATTTTTTTATTCTATTCCCTCTCAATAATTGTTTTAAATTTACATGGGATAATAAACCACAACCAAATAAATATTTATAAAGAAAAATTAAAAGAAGTAAATGACGAGAGTCGACAAATAGCTTGACTATGTCAGCTCCTTCGAGTTTAAGACGATGTTCTCGTCTTTCTCGTGGTTTAGGCTCTCGCTATTGTAGTGGGAATTTAATAGAATATCTAGCTCGTCCTGGTGGTGCAATGGTTAAGCACGCCAGCCCGGATAGCAGGAGATCCAGGCTCGATTCCTGGCTGGGACAGTTAGATTTTTTTATTCTATTCCCTCTCATTAATTGTTTTTTTTATATGTTGTGGCCTCTAAAGATGACTAAATATATTTCTAAGTGAGCTACTGTTATTTGTTGCAGAAATATGATTTTTTATTCTCATTGGTTGAAATCTTTAGTGCATAACTGCACTTATACTTAATAACCCAATGTCCCTCGAACCTGGACCTGAACAATCTTATAATCAGAAATAAAAGCTTACTCTGTGCCGTGATTTGCAGAATAGGATGAATAGTTTTTAGATGACTGGTTATGTTAAATATCCACTGGATATATATAATTAATGATCTAAAAGGTTATTTCCACTACCAATGAATATAGAACTCCCATACCTTCTATTATCCGTCTTCATTGGTTTCTGTACACCATCTCCCGTTGGTGAGCGCTTTCGGACATTGTCCATCTTCTACGTCGAATACATGTGTTCACTGTCACTGTCTGTATTCTACTCTAACTCTAACAACAGTTGAATACCGACTGTGACAGTGAACACATGTATTCGGCCAGGAAGATGGACAATGTCCGAGGGCGCTCGCCAACAGAAGATGGTTTGCAGTAACCAATGAAGACGGATAATAGAAGGTATGATAGTGATATATATTAAATGTCGTGACTAGGAGAAAGAACGATTCCTGAATAGCGAACTTGCCTTTCGTATAACACTGACAATACCTTCACCAAATCATGAGGTGAAAGCAATCTCCCACCCCAATAATTGAGGTATGGTAGTAGGTCTGGAAGGGGTGGTAGGGGGCCCATTGATAAAGGCCTGCCTGGGAGGGGTGGGGGCTCCCCCACCACCGATAGTACTCCAACGCCTCCCTCCATTCAGTCTGTGCCGTGTCATGTGCAAGTGAACATGGTCCTCGGATGGCTCTCGGGCCCGCTGATGACGAGTCGTCCAGGTACAACAAACAGTCAAAATATATATATCTCCCTCATTCCCAACCCCCAGAAATATATTTAATTTATTTTTTTACATTTCTTCCAGCTTCACTCGTTTCCACAGTAAATTGCATACCATCCTAATCCATTGGCACATGGGTATGTGATAGGGAATAATTATTGGACATAATTATTTATTTATTTTAAAAATATTTCACACCTACTTGGTAAAGTTAGTTCTAGAAATGTCTAAAAAAAAAAAAAAGAAAAGAAAAAAAAATAGAGAAATTTATTGTCACAATAATTAATCAAAATAAATTATTCACTTCAACTCTTTATTTTATTTGTGGTCATGTTAACAAAAAATATTCATAGACAAGACGAAATTAATTAGAAAGTGATTATCAGCTACTCTTTACTTTCCCAAAATAACCATATCACCTTTAAAATTTGAAATATATTTAGTAGTGATTAGAAGTCAAATTTATATTGTCCTTTAATTTTGTGTTATAACGACTTTTCAAAATATTTTAATATTTTGGTAAAATAACTCTTGCTTAAAGGAATTTTTTTTTACTACGGTGTTCAATTTACAAAAAATTAAATAAAATCACGTGTCTTGACTCTAATAAAGTCAGTTGTAGTTATGCGATGTAGATAAAGTAAAATTTTACGGTGGCCTGTTAACGAAATTTCAGCGAGAAAAATTTTAATGAAATTTTTAGAATAAAACTCTTTTATTGAAGAAACTATCCATAAAAATTAAATTGAAATGTTCATTTTTGTCAATGGGTTAATTCAAAACCTCATGTCTGGAAGTTTTACTATAATTCAAAAACTGTAAATAAATATTTCTACTTAGAGGTGTCAATATTTGTTTTTTTCTCAACAAAATTGGATAAAAAATAGGACATAAAAAACAAAAACATAATCTAATATATTCATTTAAAAGAATCTTAATCACTAGAGGTATACTCTTAATTAAATAATTAATTATTTTAAAATATTTTGATCGAGATATAATTTAAAAAATAAAACTTCACTTTTTGACCTGCGAAAATAAAATTACAAAAAAATGTTCTCCATTTAGCATTGATAAATTGAATGCTATAAATTTCTAAGTACGAACAGAAAGAATCTCAATGTATAGTACTTTATTTTCTAAAAAAAACAAAAAAAGAAACAAAAATACGTTGAAATAAATTCTTGTGAGATTTTGATAACAATTACATAAGAAGCTGAGTAGTGTTAAATTTCATATGAAATTGAACAATCACCTCTAGTGGGATAAGAAATTGATTAAGAAAGATTTTAAAAGTCATTAAAATTATTGAAATGACCGGAATTTTTTTTTTTTTAAATCAAAGAATTCGAAGTGAACACTTTTCCACAGAATAAAAATTAAATTCAAATGTTACAATCCTTTTGTGTATTAAATTTTTATTCTAGCACTGCAAAACTTAACCAATAATTGTATCATGATATGTGCTACTTAAAATGTAATAAAATTGAACTTATTCTAGCTATAGTTGTGAAATATATTGCATAGCTATGTAAAAGAAAGTAAACAAAATTTGTATTTTCATTTTAGTTAATAAACTATAAAAAAAGAAGACGGGGAGATTATTATCACAGAAAGAAAATTATTTATATCTCGCAGGATATTTTAGCAAATGATCGAGTAGTTTCGACAACTAATGAGTCGTCTTCAGGAGCTTAGAGTGATGATGAGCTATCTTTACACAGTCGGAATCTGCACTTCTTACAGATCAGCTTGTAACTGTTCGTTCTTGAAGACAACTCTAGTAGCTGAAAGCACTTCACCAAAAAAATATGTATTCTGGGAGACATGAAAGTTTTATTTTTCGAAAATTACCCTT
The DNA here is from genome assembly GCA_000696205.2 of Oncopeltus fasciatus. Taxonomy (NCBI): domain Eukaryota; kingdom Metazoa; phylum Arthropoda; class Insecta; order Hemiptera; family Lygaeidae; genus Oncopeltus; species Oncopeltus fasciatus. The sequence continues at coordinate 355,888 of KZ806869.1, forward strand.
AAGAAAAGTAAAATATTTCATTATCCTTTTGACGAAAACGAGTCAAATATTTTATAAAAAAATAAGAGGCGGTAAAGGAGAATATCTATAATGTCCAATAAAAAAGTTTTAGATTTATATCAAATAAGCAGTATATTAGAAAATAAAACACTGTGTGATAATGTACACAAATTTGTATTGATATTTGTGGAGAACTTAAGTTTAATATCAAACAAGTATTTTGATTAAGGCGTGGTCCATCACTATGGCGGAAGTAGAAAGGGTTTAAGAAGAAATCTCAGGAAGAAGAGATAGAATTTATCTTTTAACGCCAAGTTTAATCGACTTGCAATGTAGGCCATCTTCTGGGTCGATGATTGCGGCAAGGTGTTGCCTGTAAGCCTTGCCACCGAGTTATGTAAAAAAAAAAAAAAAAATTTCCTTAATATAATTATTTTAGAAGATTTCATGACGAAAAGTTGTCAAAAAATAATAAATCTTAGTTATTTATTTTATTATACATTTTTTATAATTCCTATAGATATTTAGATACTCCACAAGGTCAAATAACTCCCTCCTGACTTCAAATTAATATTTCGGTTAGAAAGTTTTATGTAGCTGTTGGAATATTGTAATATTCTAAACACCTATACCATTTGGAAGGCCTCTCTTTTTAACAATTTTAGTTTTCGTATAAGAATTTTTCTATTATTATGAATAATTTTTTAAAATATTTTTCCTCGGCCTGACCTAAGAAAAATATAAATACTTTTTAATTATATAGGTGAATTAAAATTTAATCTTCAAGCATGACAACAGATAGGCTAAATTGATACCAGTGCTTCAACTTAATTAAAATAATTAAGCGTCCTTATTAACATGCAAACGTTCTCAAAGATATAAAAGGGGACTTATCTTGAAGTTTTATTTTTTCCCTCCCATCCAGAAGTCGTCTCAGATCTTTCCGTTGCAATTCCGTTGAGGCTTATTATTTCTGTAATTTTGGGCGATGTCATTCTTTTCTTGATCGCTACTTGAAAGAGAAGATAAGACTCCGTCGCTACGTAGGAGCTGCGTGAAGCAAATATGTTTCCCATAGCTCATTAGAGATGGTCAAAGATAAGAGTAATTGACTTATTTGATCATGAAGGCCGTAGAGGACAATGAGCATAGTAGCTAAGACCTCTTTCAAGAAGTGAAGACTTTTTAAGATGAAGTGTGGGAGGAACGATCAATAAACAATTAAAACTCTCAAATACAATAATAACTATAATAATTATAATAATAATCAATTAATTAGATGATAGTAATAAACAGAGTATTCCGAGTATTCATCAGAGATGACCGTGATTATCACTGAGGATGTGGGATGTGGGTGTCGGTCACAGGAGTAAATAAATCATGACTAAAATACCGACAGTTTCGGAATATTTAATTCCTTCTTAAGGACCTACATTACAATGGAATATGAAGACAAAATATAAAAGTTCAGTCATATTGTCACAATAGAAATAATTATTTAAAAACCAAAATTTGAATGTAGTTAAATATGAAATAACTATTATAAAAAAATAACTTGAGATAAAAAAAATTACCTAAAAAAATAAATATGTTTAAAAAAACAAAAAAAACAACAATAAAATACATTTAAATAAAAATGCAAATTAAAAAAAAAATACTCTCTGATAATAATAATTTTTAAATGTCTACCTTAATAAGCATCTTCCACAACAATATTATAAATCGTAAATGTTATAAAATTGATTTTTACACCTATAATTTACTATATGGTACAATTTTTAACAATACTAATGATTACGTAGTTAACAGCACTATAAATTTATGTATTTCTCTATACGTCTTCTTCTCTTACACTTATTCATTTCAGACAAAAATGAATTCATTCGATGATTTGAAATAGAAAGTCTCTATACCAAACTTAGTAACTATAAAAAGTTTTGTTAAAAAGTAAGGCCCACCCTACCCTAAAAGTTATATTCATAAATATTTTCCGTAAGGAGCATTTTTAACATAATTATATAGAATATAAATGTTATAAAATAACAGTTTACACCTATTATTTTCTATAATATTATTCTTATCTCTAACAATAACAAGGTTTTTATTTCAATTTACTTAGTTTTTAAGCCTCCTCCTCCCAATTAATCGCTTTAAGCCATTGAAGAAATAGTCTTACGTTCTTATAAACAAATCTATAAAAAGGATTTGGTTTCTGTATTTGATGAATTGTGTTATATTTTATTAAATCTTCAGACATTCAAGCATATATGTACAAATATATACTTATATTCAATAAATAAGAAGAGGTGGAAAAAATAATGTAGTGAACACTCAAAAAGAAAAAAAATCACGAATTGTAATATTTTCTGGAAGGTTTCTCGCCCTTCGTCAGTGAGGAGTGACAAGTTTCTCCCCCTTATATTTATATATGTGCATATAATTTTTTTAGAAAATAGCATTGCAATTTCTCAACACTAATGGCTTATTTCCTCACGAGTTATGTGATAGAAGTGTAGAATATTTAAAAGCAGGATTAGTACAATTCACTAAATGTTCTTTAAATTTCCAAAATGATGACTTCATATCATTTTGGAGAAGTGAAAAGGAAAAAAAAAAAAAAAATCTCTTCCAGAATGCTTGAGATAAAGAGACACCAGTCCCATAAATCTAACTATATTACCTTAGGTCCTTAGGATGGTTCTTGAAATATTGATTTTGTAAAACCTCAGAATTTACACTACTTTCAAATTTTTTCTATCAAAATTTTTTCTGCAAACATATCTATATTTGATGTTATTTTACTCAGTGCTTTTTTGATAAAATATTTTAAAAGAGGCCCTTAGATTACTTTTTTTTGGGGGGCTTCTCGCAGTCTGTTGGTTGGTATTTTCGTGTACCAGGTTAAGGTCATGTCTGGATGTTCTTAGTTTTTATGTTTAAGAATTGTTAAATCGCTGATCCTACAACTCTTCGAGGGGGAACGCAAAACCGTCATTACCAAAACTTTGCGATAACAAATAAAAATAAAATATAAACAATGTACGTATCTTTTTTATGCAGCAATATGTAAATATTATTGGATAAATATGGTGAATTTTTAAAACTCATGTTACTACTTTTCAAGATATGGCATGAACAGTAAACTGTTAATCCAAACACTTCTTCGTTGAATCATTCCTCATAAGTTTAATACACTAAGTCAGCAATACTGCAGTTACAATTTTTACTTTTGGCCTTTCGTAAATACTTCCTCATATATCTATTAGTATGTAATAAGTTTGTAAAAAACAAAAACAAAAAAAAAACAACATTATTTCATTTCTTTTTATNTCTATATATATATATATATATATATATAGAGAGAGAGAGAGAGAGAGAAAGAGAACTGAGAGAAAACGAAACCTCGCAACCATGATGAATATAAATCTAAATTAAAAAAAAAAACATAGCATACACAAAGAATAATCAAGTTTTCGTGGTAACAAGACACTCTTCTTCAGAGACAAATGAAAATTAACTGAGGGTGAAGAGTAAAAGAAAGAGGTAGTGAGGGGTGGGGGGAAATGGGTTTCCCAAGTAGGAAAAACCCTTTTCCCTCTCTCTCACTCTCTCTCCCGAGTATATAAATCAGATTGCTACGAACGGTTATTCGATCATAAGTCTCATTTAGGAACAAGAAAATAAATTAATAACAAGAAAAATTAATTCTTGCTTTTCAATAATCTGATAAAAATAGTTTTATTGTTACGATTACTTATTCTGAATAAAAACAGATCCAATGTAAATGTTCCTGAAACTAAATCCTTAATTATATATAGTCTGGTATATTCTGATATAAAATATATTATACAGACTGTATTAAAGTTCTGCTACTTGATTAAAATATACATAAATCAAATAATACTTTTTTAAGGCAGTAACTATCCAGTTAACTATATTTTTAAGACAAAATTATTTTATTTTTGTCAATTTGTTGTATATTATTAGGTTCACAGTAACTTTTGAGGTTTTTCAATTGTGATACTCTTGAAAATTCTTTATTTTTAATATTTATGATGTAGAAAATTGATTACAAAATCTAGTATATTAGATTTTTTTTTTTTAAATTGATCTCAATTTTAAAGTTTTTTAAAATCCATTTTATTTTTTATTTGGATATTTTTTTTTTAGTCTTAATTATCACGAATGTCAAATTTACGTGTATTATTGTGGTGCTACTCTGAGTCGTACTTTTTAAATATTAAGTAAATGTCAACTGTATTTGGTGTGATAGTTTTGGCGAATTTCATGGAATTGTCGATTTTGAGGTTAGTCCTAGGGCAGGTTTTTATTTATTTACTTATGGGTGAATACATACATTTATAGTTATTTATTTATATCTATGTATGTAATTATGTAAATGTATATATAAATCCTCTTTATAATTTGGGATGTAGCTTTTAATTGCAAAAATTGCATTATTGCGCAAAATTGGAATATTAGGAATAGGGCATTAGCTGAAATTTCAAGTGCAATATTTACTTAAGAGCAATGAGATTTAAGTTATATATAATTATTGATAAAATATATATTCTGTATTTATAGTATACATGCCAATATTCGGCAACTGCGGTATAGGTGGTTCGACGCAACTTCTGCGTCAGGGAGGGATTTCTTTGTGTTTACATGATGGAGGTAGTTGACGTATAGCTGACCTCTCGTTCCAGAACGACCCCTTCCTCCCCCTAAGGATGAGCTCCATGGAGGGGATGGTGGGGTGAGGTACATGTACCCTTACTCGGAGGTAATCCCCAGAACCGATCGCCAGTAGTCGAAGGTACTCGCTGCCGAGATGTCGCCTGCCAGCTCCCAACCTCCGCCTGACCCCAGGTAGGCTGGGATTTTCCTATTCCTGCATCCTTCGTATGCCTGGATCCTTCGTATGCCTGTATCCTTCATATGCCTGGATCCTTCATATGTCTGTATCCTTCATGTGCCTGTATCCTTCGTATGCCTGGATCCTCCATATGCCTGGATCCTTCATATGTCTGTATCCTTCGTATGCCTGGATCCTTCATATGCCAGGATCTTTCATATGCTTGGATCCTTCGTATATCTGGATTCTTCATATGTCTGTATCCTTCATATGCCTGTATCCTTCGTATGCCTGTATCCTTCGTATGGCTGGATCCTTCATGTGTCTGGATCCTTCATATGTCTGTATCCTTTATATGCCTGGATCCTTCATATGCCTGGATTGTGTCTATGAGACCGAACGGGTACTGCTTTCTAACTACAATATAATATTTTTTTTAAGCACTTCCAACTACTTTTCATAGGCAATGAAAATAATTTATTTCAATCAGATGCGGTAAAATTAATAATTAAAAGAAAATAATTTCACTCATATCTAGTCTGATGCTCCAGACATTTCAAGAAACGAACAAAAATATTTAAAAAATAGATTAACAATTTTAAGCTGTATTCAGAGATAAATAAATCAAGATAGGGGCTGGATTCATTAAAATTAACTAATTTTTGTCTAAATAACCATTATTCTAATATCACATTTATTTTTTTAGAAATCGTTATAGTTATTACAAAAATAATTTTTTTTATTATTATTTATTTTCTAATTTTATTGTGGTCATATTATTTTATGTTTGCTAATTCATTT